>JAWQUT010000480.1:424813-449616 GCA_033807755.1 Ellobium chinense
CGCCAACCCCTTTCACTGTAAAGTCAACTTTGTCATCGGCAAATTTTATTTCTATATCTGTTCTGCTCTCAACATCCATCTCCTCTCTCCCCTTCCCCCGTTCTCACACGAACAAACCCCATATCTTACACTGTTATGCTTTCCAACCTGAATATTTCATTTGAAATCCATTTGTAATCGCATAATTTGTGGCGCAAAACCAGTGCTAGCGTGGGCGTAAAAACCAATGCTCAATGCTACATGGGAAAGGAAAGGAAAGAAAGAAAGAAAGAAAGAAAGAAAGAAAGAAAGAAAGAAAGAAAGAAAGGAAGGAAAAACAACTCTCAAGCTTTGTTGGTATTCCTAAGCATTCGGGAGTTTCCGATGGCCTATTATTAGCAGCGGGCCCGCAAAGATAATTATAGTCATGAGAAAGCACATTACTTAGCCTAGATAACTACATGTGTGTCTACAGTAAAAGCAGTATAAGAACAGCACCTTTTAACGTTTCTACATGAGGCAGCCACGTTAAAGGTGATATCTTTATACAGGTCGATTTTTTGTTCTCAGTAAGGACCTTAATTAAGGAAAGGGTGGGACACAGGTTAAATTATTGTAGGACCCCAGTGAAGAACTGTAGGACCCCAGTGAAGAACTCTTGATTTAAGTTTCCCGTGTAGATCCCACTCCCCTCCTTTCCCCTACACACACACACACACACACACACACACACACACACACACACACACACACACAACACACACACACACACACACACACACACACACACAGAGAAAACAAACTCCGTCTGCATAAGGAGGTCGCCTTTTATGAAACACGAGAGGTGAATCTGATGGCCTTTAAGAGGACAGAAGATTCACTGAGGGTCCGCAATTTGTCACCTCTTCTCTTCTCTTCTCCTCTTCTCTTCTCTTCTCTTCTCTTCTCTGCCCGCCCCGCTCAGTCCCTCCGTCATCTCTCCTCTTCTCTTTCCTTCTCTTTTCTTCTCCTCTCTGTTCTCTGTGTGCATGCTTGCGTGTGTGAGTGTGCGTGCGTGCGTGCGTGCGTGCGTGCGTGGGTGTGTGTGTGTGTGTGTGTGTGTGTGTGTGTGTGTGTGTGTGTGTGTGTGTGTGTGTGTGTGTGTGTGTGTGTGTGTGTGTGTGTGAGAGAGAGAGAGTGTGTGTTCTAGACTCTACGGAGGAAGGGACGGGAATTGAAGAACCAATATTAATTTATGAACGTTGATTTCTTTTCCCAGTGTTTCAGAAATGACATCAAGAAACCACGCCTCCTAATAAGCTTTTGTCTAATTCAGTTCTAAGAAACACAAACGAGTTATTTGTGGACATGATCATGTCCACATCGCACAACGTGTGACTTCCCAAACACACAGAAGACAAGGTCTCAGAAAAGGTGCTGGTTAGTGCCGGTCCTAAGATGAGCTCGAGACTACAAAAAAGCCCAACCTTGAGAGAGGATGTTGAAAAAGAGGTGAAAACTGTACCAAATCAAAATGAGTTTAAATCTTCTGGACTGGAAACCGAAGTTTCCCACGAACCACAGCTCAATAAAGAGAGTCTAAGTGAGCAAGAAAAGGGTCCTCTTATAGGTATAGAAGAATTTCGCGGAGAATCCAGTGTTTGTACTGAAACAAAGGAGGAACAAATGACTGAGTCGATGAATGATGATGCTGAAGAACAGACAATAAACTACATCGACATTTCTCATAGCAGACGTAATGCAGTCCCTGGGGATGAGCATGACCCTGCAACTGTGCCATCAGGTGAAGAGAGTCAAACAGATCCCACAACTGAGAATGAGCCAGGCGGAGCTCCAATCAAAGTGAGATTACAAGAAGGCACTGAGTTCGCGGCAACTGATATATTAGAAGAATGCTGCAAGGGACAAAATTCTACTTCACAGCAAGGCTCTTTCCAGCAGCGAGAAGTGAGAGATGAAACAGAATCCATTATACTCTCTGATATGAAGGATGAAAATGGTCATATACTTAAATCTTCAGACAAAGAGGCACAGGGTATTTCAGAAGCCAAAGACGATATCAGTATCATGTCTTTATTATGCAGTTGTGGGAATTTTCGTCCCAGACCATGCGCATACATCATATACATGCTCCATGTTCAAAGAATTCAAAGCCAACACCCAAGAGCGATTGGGGATGTACCGTGGGAATGGCTCAGTGATGAAAAATGGCGACTGTATACATACGCGAAATATCCCCACAAAACTGCCAAGGCAGCTATTTTGTTGGCAGCATTAGGGTTCGCATACTGTGGGTCTGGCACTGGCAGTGATGATAGTGTCATCTGCATTTTTTGCTGCATCATCAAACGAGGATGGCGTCCATCCGACGATATTTCCGATGTCCACCGGAAACTGTCTCCTGGATGCCCCATGGTTACCGGGGTGAACTGCAACAACAAACCAATGATTGTTCCTCAAGATGGTGCCATACTCTTTGACAGGTTGCATCAACAATACCGTGAAAGCTCAAGTAACAACAGTACCACGCAAACTCCAGATATGCTTGCTTTGGGCATGGAAGGATCACAGCAGACTAGCAGTTCTCAAGTGTCTACCAGTCAAAGGCACCGTCAGTCTTCGGGATTGCCATCTTATGATGAAACTGACTCGTTAAGTCCAGTTGCTGCAAAACCCGTGAGAAACAGATCTGGGTATGATGATAATTCTCTCCCAGGCAGAGGACAAGAGTCAGTTGCCAACATGTTCACAGATCCCGATATGAACACAGGAGCTATGGCAGCAGCATCCATTAGCAATTCTGAAGGTAATAACATCTATTAATGTTTGAAATGTACTTGTTCTTATAGACTGGCTTATTTTTTTTAGTGGCTCGTTTTATGTTCAGACAATTTTTGAAGGAAGTGGTGAAATCATGAAAGTTTCACAAGTCTGTGACAAAGCAAACTGAGGACTGATAAACTTCCTTGCTATACCTGATGATGAGCTTTACCTAACTGGGAGGGACTAACTTTGGCTTATTTACGTAAATACCACAATGCATCCCCCAAGATACTTCAGTTAAAAAAAAATAAAGAAAGTGTTATCCTCATATTTCAGTGAAATAATGGCTCGAACTGACATGCCGATACAGCAAAAAAAAAAACAAAACCAAAACACCAAAAACGTTTGGTTCAAACTGAAAGATACTTTACTTTTGCACGCAAAGCAGGTTCTATGGTGGAAAAGTGGAGAGCGCAAGCGATGACTCCCAGAGTTGTGACTGGCGATGTCCTAATGGCAATGAGGGTGTTCTGTTTATTCATATTCTGTTACTTTGCTTGTTATATGATATACCTGCTCTTGAAAGGACGCTCTAGGGTTGAACTGACCTCTATGAAGACAATCTGTGCACCTCTTTTCCAGGTAATAATTCCATCCTTCCTACTCTTGAGCGGAGTCCAGACCTGAGCCCTGAGGCCTTGCTGGAACCAACAGGTCCTGGAAAGAGGCCTTCAGACTTGGCTCCGAAGTATCCTGACTTCGCTGATCAGGCTGTCAGAGTGGCATCATTCAGAAATGCCTCATTTTTGGCCAGTGCTCTTAGAGAGGGGTCCGTGAACACATTTACCCTGGCGGCATCAGGCTTCTTCTATGATGGTATGTGAGCAGTTAGGAATGAGTTAGGGTCAAAGGTAAAGACTAGGTTGACACGTGGAGCTTTGGGAACAATACCATGGCAGCAGGTGCATGTATTTAAGCATTAAATCACTGTGGCGATATCATTTTAGTGTTCCTCTGGTGTAGTGGTAGCAGGTTAAGATTTGTAGGCTGAGAGATCCTGGATTCAATGCCCAGTAGGAGCAGGAAATTTCCTAGTGTTAGTTTGTTCGGCTTGTCGTCTATAAAGTGACCTTTCTCAGTAATTTGGTAAAATCTCTAGTGACACTTACCAGATTACATCATGGCAGTGAATAGAATAATTATCTAAGCCTTTGCCACGGGTATCAGGTAGATGCAACAGAACCTCACCTGCACCATGACCTTCATTGTCATTGGTAAAACACATATTTTCTATTTCAAATTTCACCAACATGCAGACTAGCTAAACACCTCAGAAGCTCAAAAGTGACGTTTCTGAAAACAGTTACAAAAAGCTTTTCGCCTGGCTAAATAAGCCAGCCGAGGCCTTCATCATGGCTAAAATAGATCAGCGTTGTCTATATTTTATTTACTTNCCAATAATCTATAAGCAGCGCACAGTCCTTAGCGCTTTCGAGCCTCATTCTCGGACCACAGATACAGATAATTATACAAAAATACCCAGCAACGACGATATGGAGTCTTTCATACAGAACTATACTGTCTTTTATCCTTGAGATTAGGCATAGATCTTCAGCCATAATTCGGTTAACTATTTTAGATCAGTAGTTTTCATTGAAAGGCAGTTTATCTTGAGTCTTGTAACTCCTGATTTTGGTTGTTTGACTGTGTAATATAGCAAAATTATGACGGGAGGGCAGGTGATGATTCCAGGTTCTTTGCAAACATCACCATGATCATCATCACCACCACCACCACCACCACCACCACCACCACCAACATAGACAACAACAACAACAACAACAACAACAACAACAAAAACGGCACACCACCACGACCATCACCACCAACACTACCACTTCTATCACCACCACCATTATCACTGCCATCAGCAACAACAACAACAACAACAACGATAACGATCGTTGACAATGACGACAATAACTACCATCACCACCACCACCACCATCACCACCACCACCACAACAACAACAACAACAACAGAAAAAAATATAATCTACATGATATATGTGCCCCATGCGTGTGTATTATCCTTGGATTCAACAAGGAGACCTCTTTGTTTTCCCTTCCAGATGCCAAGGCCATTTCCATTTTCCGGTGCTTTCACTGTGGATTCGGTCGCTTTCATCTCGATGACAGCTTGCTAGAGGAACACAGCGACTGTTCTGCAGAATGTCCCCTTGTGGCAGCAGACCAGAATGAATATGTAGATATAATATAACTTGTTGAGTGGGTGGAAATAATATCTTAGGAGCACTGCTAATTTGGATTGGGCAGTTTCGAATCCTGTAAGGTTCGAATCCGGATTCGAATCCACAGCTAAGATTCAATGTTTTCGAATCCGAGTTCGAATCCAAAGGGAGGGGGGATATTTTGTGGAATTGGTGCAATCTTGCTGCTGTAGGGTAACAAAAGACAGTGTAATTAAGAAGGATTGGAGGGGNTAAGAAGGATTGGAGGGGGGGGGTAGGTGGGATGGGGTGGGGGAAGTGTGAACGTTTGATGGATAATGTAACTGGTTTAATAGGATTTTCTGGAATTGCAGCTCGAACTGTTAAAATCAGAGAGGGACAATGAGTGAGTGTGGGAGAAAGAAAGAGAGAGTGAGAAAGAGGGACAGATAGACTGTGTGTGTGTGTGTATGTGTGTTGAGTGTGAGTGGTTTTGTGTGTGTATGTGTGTAAGATAGATAGATAGATAGAGAGAGAGAGAGAGAGAGAGAGAGAGAGAGAGAGAGATGCCAGTTAGTAAATATTTCTTTTGTGCACTTTTTTCCGTTTCTTTGTTTTTTTCCCTTTTCTATTTTTCATTCATTCTGAGCTGTTGAATTTATTGTTATATGGTTGGCTTTTACCTAAATAAACAATCTTGAATCTTGAATTTTGAATCTTGTGCTTGTACTTCTCAGAGTGACAAGACAATGGTCTCTAGATTCTACAAAGGGTCTCTCTATAATGTATTTTCATTTTAAATAAAGCTAATGGGTCACGCCTATGCATTTGGACAGAGACCTAAATTGTGACATGCTATAGCGATTTCTTGTAAACCGGACTTATTCTCTGTGAACTGGTTTCGAATCCAGACCAATTTTAGATTCGAATCCGGATTTTGAACCCAGGGTAAGATGATTCGGTGGATTCCAATCTTAATTCGAATCTTGCCTATCACTCTTCCGATGTAGTTGAGCCATAACAGATGACGTTAAGAAATATTTGCAGTGTTCAGCTAAAATAGTTCAAGTTCAAGTTCAAGGTTTGTTTTTTGAGGCATTATGTCAATTCACAAAACTTGCTAACAATTACAGTAAACAATAATACACTCCTGGTTACATTGTCTCATGATCTCATTCATACACGTGCTGTCGCTCATTTGCACGTGACTTACTCATCAAGTATAAAATCAAGTACAAAGCATTAGAGAAAAATGAAGACATTAGAGATTTAGAGCTCGGAGTACCAGGGCACTGCATCCGGGACGATTAGCAATGACTTTGGCATGTGTTTCATGTGTAACATATATTTTCATAATGTACATAAATTATGTGTACTGTTCTATGTTCTATGTGTTTCTATTATGAATAAAATTATATCTTTATTTATTGGCAAGCAGTTGTTGTGCAGAGATAAATTAAAATCCTATTTTAATGTGTTCATTTTCGTTATGTTAACTTTTTTGGGGGTCATAGGATCTTTGGTGCTGTATACATGACACTACCACCAAGTTAGTATAGGACATAATTATAAGATAGGATAATGTAAGATAAGATAAGATAAGATAAGATAAGATAAGATAAGATGGACTAATTTCTGGGACTCCTCTAAAGTATTCTTAGGGTAATGTTAGTAGGAGGATTAAAGACAAACTCTGAGAGAGTTCCTGAATATTATACAGGGATCCTCCCAAAACATGCTTTCTCTTCCTTAACCGTGTTCATTGTAACAAGTTTAACACGTTTTTTAACAAAAGCCCAGACCACAACAGTGATACATAGGCGGGCGATACATTGACGGGACTTCAACAGGTTACAAACTATTATGAAATGCTATTTTTTACACAGTACAGTCTATACAGTTTCAATTTTCAGTTTGGCCTATTCTAGGCATAATATGTCAATATTGAATATATCATTAATATCTGAATAATATTGACAAAACTATTCATCTGCACCTCATTTCGTACGGTTATCTGTCGCACATCAGTCTTTCCATTACTGCATATCGTGCCATCGTTCACAATTTGACTGCCACCCACTTCCATTCTCACACAGTTCCCAAAATGCTCTCTTTCTTCTTTTCTATCACTTTCTCTTCTCAATCTATTTGTCAGTATACGCTTTCATGCTTTCCAATCATGTCACCATTCATTCCCAGCAGTTCTTTTCCCTACTGAAATTTTTGTAACACAATTTAGACATATTTTGTTAACTTAACTAAGACATTCTTCCTTTTGCAATCAAATAATTCTTCAGCCTAGTACATTCTCGGACGTATATCAAATCCTCTGTTCATAATTCTACGTCTTTCTCAAGCCAACAACTCACATTCAAGTAGGACATGAAGTTCGTCTCTTAAATTGTTACATACTTGACATTATCTGTCTTCTAACTCTATCCCCTCCTATCCCCTCGCTTCTATTGGTAATTTATGTATCATAATTCTGATCCTTCTTTTAAAAGTACACCATGAGAGAGTCTCAGAATTTCGCCACGAACTTAACTGAAACAAAATTTTTCGGAGGAAAACTGAATAAGTGCAACTTTTCATAAGTTTTTTAAAATTACTTTTTACATGTAGGGGACTTCAGTTCTCAGAAGATAGTGTTGTCTCTCTGAAAGGAAAGCAATGCCAATTCGCCGTATGCACAACGCGCGACTATTGTACACACTAGTGCTAGTCGCCATGTAAACCTTACGTGGGATGTAACTTAGTTTAACATGGCCTGTTTGCACAGTACTGTCTCACGTTGCACGCTAGTGGTGCCTATGGGTAACCCCCAAAACAGAATGGTATTTCCCGTATTTACCGCCAGCATTTAAAGTTAGACTGCATTTATGCATAAGGTCTAATAAGTTGCCTTGCTTCCTAGTACGATTTTGAGTATTGAAGGGTTTTCCTTAGTTACCACCAGAGCGCAGTGTTAAACAGCTACCGACAGAAGTTTTTACGATATGAGAGTTTCCCGTGGTCTAATTGAAAAGCGGTTTTCCAAAACTCAGTAATTGGCACTGTCGTCCGAAAATGAGTTGGCGGTGTACTCAAAATGGAGTTCTGTGTTAATTAATTCATTCAAAACTGAATAGAGCTCAAAATCTACACTCATTCAAATTCTACGTCATTTAACAGTAAATAAAAATATATATGTGGAGAACAATTACCTTAATGTTATTTCTCTTTATTTCAAAAATATTCAGACCACATAACGAGTTTTGGAAAAACGCTCTTCAGTTGCCGCCAGAGCGCATAGTTAGACACCATAATGAATACAGTCCCAAATCTAAGGGGTAGAATCTTTGGTGGACCCCACATTCTTGTGCCTGGCCCAGGTTTATGCAAACTGAGATCATCTGAACGCAGTTCGTGAACTAATTTCAGTTCACTTGAACGTAATCTAAGCTTAATAGCTCTTTTGGACGGAATGATCTGGATCTGAATTGTAGCTATTTTGGGTGCTTGATCTGAAATTGAATTTTCTACCTACATTTCAGTTCAGTTCACATCTACCTCGAAAAATCACAACCGAACGTCGATTTCTTAAACCAAAGATATCTTCTCTGATCTGAAAACTACTCAAGTTTCTTAGAATTGAAGTAAGCGTGATCTTAGGGTTTTCCCTATAGTGAACTGAATTTGAGACATTGAAAGCCGAGGTCTTTGACCTCGTGTCCAGAGCTCTCTCCGCTGAGCTAAAAAAACCTGATTTTGCTGGTCACATCAGGAAGTAGTCCAGTCACCGTTTGCGTAATCCATACGTTAATCATCGTCCTGCGTTAACAACCGTGCACGCTACTAATGTTTTTTGGGTTTTCCCGTGATTACCGCGGTGGATTAACTAACGTAAGGATAATGCTGGCGGCCAAATCCGGGTTGACTTAAACGTATATGCGCAGTAATTTCTTAACTTTGCTTGTTGGCCGTAACTACGGAAACTCCAAAACACCTCAATGATGTTTCCCGTGGTTACTGCCGGCACCTAAAGTTACAAAGTATCGGTCATACGGCCCCTTTTGAGATTTGGCCTGATACAATACATATTAATTATTGCGGTCAGAAGATTCGGTGCCACTTAAAATAATAATGATAATAATAATAATAATAATAATAATAACAATAGCAAAGTGGTTTGATATAAGCCTTGTATCCAGGCTGATGCCATCTATTATGACCTTGGCAGGCCAAGTCACTCTAAGGCTTTCTCAACTCCCAGTGGAGCATACAGTGATGCTGCCATTTAGAGGTGCTGAGTACTAGCACTCTGACAAGATTTTCCACAGCCTATAGCCAGGTACCCATTTTACATGCGGTTGAGTGAGGAAAATGTGAATGAAATGCTTTCCCAAAACATCTACAACACGATCGTGTTTGGAAAATCGAACCCAGGACCTTTAGATCTTGAATCCAACGCCCCAGCCAATTCGGAGAACAGAGTTTTACATACACTGACCTTTTTAGTTGGAACAATCTACCAAATTACAATTAATTTGAAGTGCTTCTGCTGAGGAAATTCTAAACAAAAAGAAAGCTCTTAACCATATCTTTGTTAAATACTTTCGGTAGGTAGACCTCAGTATATCCCGTGAAAAATCTGTGGCAGCTATTTTCTCAAACTGGTTTTAGACGACTGATTGTATAGGCATACATTATTGTGTTTTTTTCAAGTGAGTTCATACTGTAGGTATGGCAGTTGTGTGTTAAATTTTCATGAAGGCTTATGTTCTATGTGTATAAATGTATAAATGGTGTGCCAGTTTTATAAAGCGCTCAGTGCCTTTTGAGGGGGTAAAGCCATTGTTATTATTATTATTATGTTAGATCTTTTATTAGAAACTAGGTTACAGCAAATATGCTGGGTTGCCAGTAGAAACAGGATGTAGCGATAGGAAACTACAGAGATCATAACACATGGGGGATTTCTTTTCGTTACTAGGGGCTCTCCCCCAAATCATTTGGACTTATGATCAGATTTCACAGGGAAGGGAAGTAACAGGGTATTACTAAAAGCTGGCAAAGAAAAATAATTACTCATAACCAACGCCGAAGTCCCATTCAGGTGTGGACTCAAAATGATGATAATATTTAAATAAAATATGCTGGGTTTCAGTCAAGTCCAGTCTAAAGAACTCTTTGAAAGTAGAAACACAAGCCTTCTAAAGACCCTGGCAAAATACATTGATATTATACTAATGAAGTTTCACTGAAAATGGACAGTCTAACTCATTAACTAGAATTAATATACTTATGTCCAAGTGAACCTGATACCTGAGGAGTTATGTTCAAGTTCAAGTTCGTTCGAGTTCAAGTTTATTTATGACACTCTACAAATTGCAGTGGATGTCTGCAGCGTGCCGGTCCGAATGCTTAATGATATGCGAGGAAGGGGAGTAACTGTTAATGAAGATAAAACTGAGCGTTCATTATTTAGTTGTTATGTATGTGACTTCTGTTCGTAGAACTTTATTATTTTCTTTATAGTGTACTGTCCCGCTGCCAGTGTGTCTATCCTGTTGTTCGCCCACTTACCACAGTTGAGATAGAACTCATCAATCTCTATAATTACTGTTGATGAACTTTGTCGTTATTGCTATAAAAGTCGTCGTCATTTTAAATGTGGTTAGGGTGTTAAACAAAAATCCAAATACTGTAGAACTCTTTTGATCGGTACACGGATAAGCGGGACGTCGTATCTAAGCCAGCGATCCCTGGGGAACAGAATTTTTACTACAGTCTCTAAATGTAGACATTGTAAGCGGGACGATATTCTGCTTATGTAGGACTATGTGGACGCAAAATAACCGTACCTGTCATACGACTTTTCACAGAAGTTATGTGAATTGTTATTTTCGCGCTCGGTCACAACACCTGTTTGTTTGAGAACAGTCAAAGAATTTTTGACGGTGTTATGAGACAGTCAGAACTGTCAAATGTCACTTAATATCTCGTTCCCCAAGACAAAAATTACAATCCGAATACCTACTGAAATTTCAGGATGCTCGCTTACGCGGAACGATTTTTCAGATGCGGAACCGTCTTTCTTCAGCGGGTTCTACCGTTTACTTAAATTCTGAAACTTGTTGATATCTACCAATATTATAGAAGTAGAATAGGCCTGTAGACAAATAACCATCATAATGAAGAACTTAAGATAGTGACATATTAGTTCCGATTCTGGGCATAATGTAGAAAATGTAGTGTCTTTATGGGATTGGTGTTGCTTTTAGTATATTTACAACTCTCCCTCACTTATATTACAACCGAGCTGAAGTCAAGGCTTCAGCACCTGCCCGACGTTTCAAAGTCCTCTGGAGATTGGCAACTGGCGAACCAGATGGTGCGGAAACAAAGCACCTGCCTGACGTTTCAAAGTCTTGTGGCGATGGGCAACTGGCGAACCAGATAGTCGCTTCGGTGACGCCGCTTTGCGGTCGATAGTACGAATCTCCCAAAGTGCGGTATTGGCGGGATGAGGAAGACTACGACCAGAGGCCGAACCGGGGGGCCTGGCTGATGGCAAGGCCTGGCCCAAGATCTCCTCAACTACCTCCACGGGGTAGCGATTGGAAACGATCAGCGATCATGGTTAATGTTACCGGACGTGGTCGGCAAAAGTTGACGGGCTCTATGCCACAGATACAGGCCAATCGGCCCTCGGGGCAATGTATCTAGGTCCTCGCAGACGGCCGAAGGGTCTTGCTTGACCAATCTGCGGTCGGAATACGAGTCTACCTTCTCGCCATCATGGGCGTGGGGGATTTTAGGGACAACGACACAGCTGAGGCATGAGTTTTGAACGCTTAGGGCCATACATGCCCGACGGCGCAACGGCCGTGCCAGTCATTTGATGGGATCGTGCAGGGGAGCCAATAACCATCGCACCCTTTCCTATCTGGTGGGCGAGCTCTACCCCAGGTAGTCCGACCGCCTTAGACAGGAGGACCGCCGTCTCTCAAAGGGTACCTCGCAAATGTCCAAAGCAGGTTGAGTGCCACGTGGTAGAGTGGCCAGGCCCCCGAGGCAGGGGTGAGCAAAGGACACCAGCCTGGGCTGGCCTTGGGATACGGAACAGGGTGGGTGTTCATCCAGTGAGCATTCCGCCACCCCGCTCTCTTGCAACAGCAAACCGACCCGGGATCTTTATCTTTTTTTCTTTGCCCTATGGACCGATCGAGTCAAAGCTACCGCACGCAGGCCCCATACCATTGGTAATAATACTTCTGGTGATACCTCCAGTACGTCATGGATTCCTTTGTAATTTCAGTTTTGTGATTGTGCTCGCTCGTAGCCTTGGACCCTTCGGAGGAAGGGGGGCTTTCCGCAGAGCCACCGATTAAAAGAACGGGTGGCCCTCTATCCCACGTCCCCTCGAACGCAGACTACCCCCGTGGAGTGGCGAGTCGGGGTAGCCAGCTAGGACCTCACTGCACTCAGAGGCCTGAAAGTAGGCCCCGGTCATTGGCCTGCCGGCACAGGGTGATCTTAAGCGGGGATAAGCTATGACTCCACGCCCCCCCCCCCCCNCCCCCCCCATTAAATTTTTGTCCGCAGGGCACCACCCGTCCAGCCCTATAGGAGTCTACTTATGCCGAAGTTGCAACTCTGGGGCCCCCCACCCCTGAGTTCTTTGGAAAANGGGGGGGGGGGGGGGCTTGGCAGACTCGACGGGCGCGGAAATAAACCACACGATGGATCAGTGTACCTGGCGAACCAGATGGTGCAGAAACAAAGTACCTGCTCGACGTTTCAAATTCCTGTGGCGATTGGCAAGTGGCAAACCAGATGGTGCAGAAACAAACACCCAAGCTGCAGTCAGAAACCTGCACACAGGCGGCTCAGCGTTCTGGGTCATTATCTAGTGAAAATCTCTGGCCTGTGCTAGACCCTCCTGAAGTGGCAGAATAAGATGTGGAGCACATAAACTGAAAGCCGAAGAATCACATCTTCCCAACACAAAAGAGCAGCACAAGAAAAGAGAGGGAGCTGTTAGCACCAATACGCCTTTTGCATACTCTTGCAACAAGTATGTAAGACACCTTTACGCTAAAATTGGGCTGACAAGCCACATGAGCACACACCTAAAATGACTCAGTCAGCTGGATCAGTGCCCGTCATTGACTACGATGAAAGAATATCATCATTAGCATGTGCAGCTTCGTTAATTAATTATCACATACTGCAGGCAACAGCTGCTCTTTTAATCACGCAGCAGTGACGTTCAATGGTCACATAATGGCAGAGATAATTTCAAATGATTGTTACTCTTGTAATTTTTACTTCAGAACTGTGATCCAGTTACTCGCCAAACACCCAAAAGGCACAACTACAAATAACAACTTGTTTTTGTTGAATTTTTGATTCTACTCTGTTGTTTTCTCGCAGTGTTCTCTATGTCACATATTTGAGCTTGTAATCTTTTAATATAGATTCATGATCTTCATATCAATACTCATCTCCCAACCAAATCATGGGCCTCTGCGAGGCTGCAAATGCTCTTGACGAGGTAACAGAAATTAGAGACGGATTTTATTGAAGCATAGAACTATGTGACCTTAAAGTATGAAGGTGCAAATGTTTTTTTCACTGTTTGCTATAAAAGGTTTTACACCTTTCATTAATTTATCCAGGAGTCCCAAGCCAAAATACTATCAACACATGTTGTTCAGCTTTTCCTTCAAATTTTGACACAAAGAAAAATGCCCCTAAACCAAGCAGAATTTGAGAACTTAGGCAGTGAAGCAGGTTACCTAACCCACCTAGCAACAACCACGAAGTTTATACTTGAATGGCTAAACCTCACTTATCTGAGTCTACAGATGTATTTGCATCTATCTAAACCTTTGAAATTCAGATCCAACCCCTTTCCGCCCTGCCCGTAGCCATTTTTCTAATTTTTGTCGGGACTATTTAAAATTGTATTTTTATATGCCAGGTGCTATTAGCATCTCTATACCTTAACTTTTAAAGTTAAACTTGAAGGCAGAGCTACTCATTGTTGTATTGTTATGTACTTAGTCATGCATTGCATCTATTGTATCGTGATATGAATACTGTCACAGTCATAGGTGTCATCAAAAGCCCTGCAAGTATAGCCAACAATAGGTTGTTGAGTGAATTTAGCATATACTCTAAGCAGTACTTAACCCGTTTAACACTATAGCTGAATTTAGTCGCTCTAGTTACTACCAAGAGATGATGAGGATGACGGGTGTGTCACTCCCTGCCCAACAGACAGCAGCTCAGGCCGGTCCAACTCGGCTGGTATCAAAGGCGGCAGGAGGCTAAGCGAGGCATTAACGTGGTATAATCAGCTGGCGCGGTTGGACACCTTCGCCCTGCTGGAAGCGTCGCCAGACATAGTTCCACAGTATGAAATTTTAAATTTTGCACAGGGGAGTTACAACTTTATCCTAAAGCAATTCATCAGGCATCCCAATGATAAAGCACTAAAGCATTTTTTTTTCAGCTTTATCGGTCGACACTCTTGTCATTAGCGAGAACGTGACATCTGAAAACTGAAATTAAATTCTGAATCCTGGAGCTCCGTATAGAAAAATAACAGAAATAAGATATTTGATATTTAAATTCAGCATCCGCAAATTCTGTAACGACTTCGAAGATATTTTTATCGCAAAGATGTAACAAGCTAGGCAGCATACACTCCGGCAGGAGATAAGCCAACGTTTTGCCCATCATTCACTTGAAATTTGGTAGGTTTATACAAATCATAACTGATAACAAACTTTCTCTCTACATTATGTACATACATGTTCATCTCTTCCCCATTTGTGTACCAAAAATTAGGATACATGGTTGAATGCTGGTACCATTCTTGTGCTCAAGTTATATTCTGTTTACAACGTGGGTCCTATATTGAGATCTTAGAATTTTAATTTAGATGAAAAGAGATAAAAAATTTGACCCTTTTTTGCAGACCACAGGCCCGAATAAATGCAAGTCGTTGAAGCCATTGGAAACTACTGCCGGCAACAATTATTATTTTAAATTTTTTAAATTTCAGGACTGAATTTCACCACTTTTGCGGTGTGGTTTCATGTTATACGATTACTTCTACACAATCTATTCGGAGCACAAATTTTAAACTCTGCTTTACTGACTCTGATAGTCCAATGTTTTTTGACCCTCTGGGCTTCTGTAACCTGAACGTTCGTAGCTTTAGTTGAATGTGACACGTGAGGAGGTGTGAACCAGGTACATCAACATCTGACAGTGCATAATCAGCGTATTAAATTAAGGTGAAATAACAAGGAGAGTCTAGGAATACTTGCACTATAGTGCGTAGGCTTGGCAAGTATCATATTTTATCATTAGTTTCTCACATCGCTCTGATCACAGTTCTTGCCTTCCTACTTAACCTTACTTATCAACAAAATGTTGATAAACCAACAAAATGTAGCCGATTTTGTGATGGGAACGGTGCCAAGGATTTAGCAAGATCTATCTATTATAAAAGAAAGAAAAAAAAAGTATATTTTTGAAGACGCATAGCTCAGCTATTTTTGCGTAGAATTGCGTGAAGTTTCGTATACAGGTTACTTTTGCTCCAGAGGCGGTCTTTATTAAGGCATTGTTACCTTAGCTACCTCTTAGTAATTTTATAAAACTATGTTGTGTCGTAAACTGAGCATTGTGAAACCTCCCATTGATACGTTCCATATTTTTTATTATTGCCGCTCGCTGCGCACGCATGTCACTTCCTGTCCACATAAATTTGATAAATCTGTGAAGTTTGCAGACAAAGGTTGCAAATTTGGCAATATGAGACCAAATTTCTGCCTCCTGGGTGTTTTGAGTGATCGAACCACGGTTTAGAAGTAAAAATATAAAGAACGCAATAATAATAAGAAATTATCTCTTCCATTATGTACTTCTGAACGCCATCGCTTGGGGCATTCGATAGGTAACGCTAGCCGTGTCGAATGACCACATTGTCTCCTTGGCTTGCCCAGGTGCAGTGTGCGTGGACGCCGGAAGGGCACACAAGCTAGCGTGTTTACTGTGTTATGCATTATGATGATGTTTATTGCGCGACGGCCGCAAGACAGGCCTACCAATATTCCTGTGATGTTTCTAGTATTATCTATAGTTGCAACACTCTCCTACGTATGTACGTGCGTAGATATAATATAAGTTTGGTTGTCCCATTCCCCAGGCGGCGCCGGGAACCTCAGCTAGTATCTTTTGAAAAGTGAAGCACTCTCCGGGGACTTGAAAAGTGAGGTGCTACTAGCCAGTGGCCTTAAAAGTCACTGTCCGAAGGCTTGAAAAAAATGAGGTGCTGCACAAGAGCTTAAAAAGTGAGGAGCCTGAAAAGTGAAGCACTATCCGAGGGCTTGAAAATGAAGTGCTGCCCAGCGGCCTGAAAAGTGGAGCACCATCCAGGGATCTGAAAAGTGAAGCACTATCCGGGGGTTAAAAAATGAGGTGCTACCCAGGGGCTTAAAAAGTGAAGCACTATCCAGGGGCTTGAAATATGAGATGTTACCCACGGGCCTAAAAAGTAAAGCACTATCCAGGCGCTTGGAAAGTGAGGTGCTACCCAGGGGCCTGAGAAGTGAAGCACTATCCGGGGGCCTGAAAAGTGAAGCTGTATCCAAGGGTGTGAAAAATGAAGAACTATCCCGGGGCTTGACAAGGGAGGTGCTATCCAGCGGTCTGAAGCACTACTCAGGGGTCTAAAAAGTGAAGCACTATCCAGCGGCTTGTAAAGTGGTGTGCTACCCAGGGGCCTTAATAGTCAAGTACTATCCAGGGGCTTGAAAAGTAGGGTGCCATCCAGGGGCCTTAATTGTAAATTACTATCCAGGGGCCTTAAAAGTAGAGCGCTCCCCAGACGGCTGGGTGAATCATATAGGTTTAAACTCATCAACTATGTCAAGAGCAGCCATATTGGTAATGTAGGCTACAAATAATTACTGGCATTATAAAAGAGAATTGAAAGCAAACGGCATATAATGGTTAATTAATCTAGGAATAAATTACACGACAATGTCAAGTCTTAGTGTTCTTACATCAAGCCGAAACATTATCATAAGCTGATCATAAAGTCAGAGCGTGCTACGCAGAAAAATTGCAGCCTATGCACAAAAACACAGACACACACACACAAATGAGGCGATCTGATTACTGTTATTGTCATCATAATCATCATGATCATTGATTATGAATTATATATTAAAATATACAGTATATTGAGGAACTGTCTCAATAATTTAATAATTATAACACAATATGGAGTAAAAATTTCACAAATAAAAATCACCATCTAGTAAGAATCTCCAGTGGTAACATTTGCCAAATTTTCGGTCGCTAGACCTTCATCAGGGCGAGTAATGCTATAATGATTAAAAATGTAACATGTAGCTATAAAAGAAAAGAAAGAGCCGACATAGTCTAGCAAGCGCACTCACATTTGCACACACGTTCACGCATAAATAAATGCATACAAATACATACTCACGGTCAGACCAACTGAAAAACATGCATGAATCATGTAAAGCTACTTTAAATTTAACTAAGGGGAAGGGGCAGAGTGCAGCCCCGGGAAGGCACGAAATAAAATACAGAAAGCGGCAAGAAAAGGGAGTGTAGGAAGGGTCGGGGTGGGAAGTCCCAAGACTGTGGAAAAAAGACATTGGTGACGTAGGGAGGGCAGGAGCGAGGTAGGGGGAGGAGACCTACATGTACAACGACAATGGAATTAAGTGTGGAGTTTAAGAGCTTTAAGATACCCCGTGAACTGGGGCTACTTTGAACAAAAGGGAAGCAATTTTCACATTCAAACTCAAAGCATAGGCGTCGTGGTTTTTGTTTACAGAAAAACCCCATGTAGAATGATGATTTTAAAGGGGACACAACTCTAGGAAAAGGAAAGAAGTGGATTCTTATAGTGTCTTTTGACGTATGTACCTTTATCTCCTCTGTTCAAAGAAGCCCCATGTAAGGGGCTACTTGGAACATAACATTTTCCATTTTGTTTTCACACAGTATAATTACTAATAAACCGAGAAATACAGTAGAGAGTGTAACAAAGATTTTATTTAAGAATTAGAACACATCTCAAGTTTATTAGGAACAAAAGTCACAAGTGTAGGTATCTACTCCGAGCTGTAGGTCAGCACAAGCCTCATGACACCATTGCTGACATTTTCCACACTGTATCCAGTCTTCCAAAGGAGGATCAACATAGGGTTCATCACATATCAGACACTGACAGTCAACAGTCATGGTATGTCTACTTATTGGACCTCCAGGCGCCATGATCTTGGAAACAGTAGTAGTCTCAGGGGCAGAGACAGGGACGTTGGTGGTACCAGGGACGGGGACAATGATAGTCCCAGGAATGGTGACAGGGGCAGAGGTAGCCATAGATTGAAGGGCGCTAGCAGGGGTGGTGGTGCTGGTAGTTTTCTTTCCTTTACCTTTGCCCTTGCCTTTGCCTTTTTTTGATGTGGATGGTCCGGGATCGCTTTCTGAACTGGGAGCAGGAGAGTTCACTCTTGTGTTCTCTGCAGAAAAATCAGCTAGGGAGATGCTCTTCCCAGGAGTGACACTGACCTGTGTTCTCCTCTTTTTACGAACAGGTTCATTGGTGCCTCTCATGGCCCTGAAAACCTCCAGAACAGCTTCTGACACCAGAGAATCATTAGCATCTTTGTCCTCATTCACTGCTGCTTGTCCATCTGGAAGTTTGTTTAGAATGACATTTGGGTTAACAGGAAAGAGTCCTGTTGCTTTAAAACCAGCTTTGATGTTTTTGTTTGTATCCTGGTCATAGATTCTGTCCAACAGTTGTTTAAGTAGACCAGGAAAAGCATCCTTTGTCACTGCCCTGGCCCTGTTTGAGGTCTTCCAGACTTCCAGGAGCTTCCGCCACTCAATTTTCATTGGACGAAAGAATGCAACATCGAGGGGTTGTAAAAGATGTGTTGCGTTGCTGGGTAGGCACACAAATGACACATCATTCTCTTCAGCCAGTTGCACAACACATGGGTCGAAATGGCTCGACAGGTTATCACCAATCAGGATTTTCTTTCCTTCCAGGTGTCTGGTGTGGTGCAGAAAGCATGCTTCAAACCAGTCAGAGAAGCAGTGACTGTCAAACCAGCCACTCTTACTGCGGTTATATCTGGTGTTAGGAGGCCCACCTTCCAGATGTGTTCTGATTTACAGACAACATAGCAGGGCAACATGTCCCTACTAGCTGAGCCACAGAACATGATCGAGGTAGATGACTTTGTCGAATTCATGACCCTGTCTGGGTATTTTACACCCCTCTTAAAAATGCACTTTTTGCAACCAGGATCGTCAGACAAATTTGTCTCATCATAATTAAAAATGTTTGATACTGGAATATCACACACTTCTGCATCACCCATTCCAAGAGAGGATTTGAAGTGCTGGAAGAAGTCATTGATTTCTGCTGCACTTTTCTCTGCTCGCTGGTCTTGATATTTCGGCACATGTGCACAGTTAATTGTTCCTTGCGTCTTTTCATGAAGCTGCGCACCCACTCCATAGACGGCATATTGTCTTTAAAGCAAGCCACAGTTCTTCCTTTGCTGTTGAGGTAGATCTTCACTGACAACCTGAGTTCCAGGCTGTCAAAAGGGAATCCCCACTCTGACACAGCTGTCAGATATTTGCAGAAGAACAGCTCCTCTGCCTCAGAAAAGACTGTTGGGTGGCCAGCTTTATTTTGATGTTTATTGTTACGTTTATTGCTGAGTGTACTGGTACTGATAGGGATCTAATCATCTTGTACACATCCTTAGCAACTCTCAAAGTCATTCCATTTTGAACAGCTGCGAGGGCTTCTTGCAGTTGTTCTTGTGTGTATGAAGCGGTTTGACGGTTGAGCGATGGTTAGCAAAGCGACTGCATAGGGTTTTGGTGGTCTGTCCGATGTATTGTATCAGGCATTGTTTGCAGGTGATTGTGTAGATGACATTAGAAGAAGCACAGGTTAAAGACAATTAGATAATTTTGATTAGTAGTGGTGGATTTAATGTGAGTGGCGGGGGTGACGAAGGCACAGATTTTGCATCTGGGTTTCAAACAGGCAGTGAACCCTAGAGAAAGAGAGGGCATCTGGCATATCTTAGGGTGTGTTTTAACAAGATAGTTTGAGAGGTTGGGTGGTCTGTGTTTGGCAATGATGGGATCTGTGTCAAAGATGGACCGAGTGTGCTCAGATTTTTGGAAAATCACTGCATGTTGTGCATATGTTTTTGAGGCTGGGTAATTTTTTATGATGGTTTACCACGAAAATAAGTCTGTTCTGTTGGTTGTTCTTGGTGTTGTAGGAGAGGAGAGGTGTTCTGTCTAATTTGTGCACACGTTCCAAATGGTTTGCACGAAGTGCTCTCCATATCCACTAAGGATGAGGTGGTTTTTAAATTCAGAAGCGCGCTTGCGAAAGAGTTCGTCCGAAGAGCAGATTCTTTTAAGGCGGAGGGCACGCTATAGACTAAGGATCCAAAGATGTGTTTTGGATGATCAGATTGCGGGTTGAGGTAAATGTGTGCGTCGGTGGGTTTGGAATAGAGGTCAGTAGTGATTCCGGTCGGTGAGAGGTGCAGCTGGATATCAAGAAAAGGGGCCTTAGTGTGATGTAGAGCAACTGTGAATCATCATCATCATCATCATCAAAAATATAGAAACTCTCAAAACTGTGGCATGAAAAATTTAATAAAAATTCCAAAATTTCGGACGTCTGTCCTTCACCAGGGAAGAGAAAATCATGAGTATAAAAATAATAATCACACCAACACACATCACGGCATAACACATAGCCAGATGAGATCAAACCTGAACAAACTAGTAATATCATCATCGTCATTTTCAAAAATATAAAACACTCTCAGTACTGTGGCATGAAAAAATTAATAAAAGTTCAAAATTTTCGTCATCATCATCATTATCATATCATCTTCGTCATCATATCATCATCATCGTTATCTCATCTTTATGTGAGTATAAGTATAAGTAAAAAGGCGTGAAATGGAGAGAAACAAACCCGATTTTATTCCCTCCAACCTTTTTGAACCGCACGACAATTTGTATGATACAGTGGAACCACGATATTAAGTACATGTATTCATTTAATAATTATACCTTGTCATGATGTTATCAGTCGGGAAGTGTGTTAGGGTCACGGGTGAGCACTAGGCTCGCACGTGGAAGGTAGGGAACATATTCAGGCAAAAGGTATAATTAAGAATTAAATTGCTGTGAAGTTATCGTCCTTGTACTGTAGTGGTAACACGTTCAGACTTGCAAGCTGAGAGACCCTGGTTCGATTCCCCTGTAGGGACAGGAAATTTTTTAGTGTTAGGTTTTTTTTCGGCCCATATTCTCAAAATTGATCACTCACAGTAATTTGGTAAACATCCCTGGTGACACACTTCCCTAAAATAATATGTATCATCTGAAAAATTATCAGATTGAGCACACATTCCTCCCCCTTAATGAAGAGCGAATAGTATATTATACCTTGCCACCCGGTTACAATGAATTAGGTATGAATTTCACATGTGTAGAGATTCATTTTTATTCATTCATTTCAGGCAGACCTGGACAATGTGTACCCCTCAATAATATGTATATAATATATACCTTTTTTCAGGCACCAGTGCATACTTGACATTGAGGTTTTACTATACAAGAAAGAAAGAAAAAAACAACCAGACATGGTGCAGTACAGTGCTGTGCTTACCTACTGATTACATTGTACAGTACAGTACTTCATTGTGGCCGTATGCAGTTTGAGCAAATAGGTCAAATTTTATGATATAATGTAATTTGAGCAAATTTTTTTTTTGGCAGTTTGAGCAAACTGTTACCTGTAAATTTTCACAGTTTTAGATGCCTTACAGCATTTTATTTTCACCATGGAACCATGAAAACTTAGTTATGATTATGTACAGTTCATAGCAAATCGATTTGTAAGTTACAAGTCGGTTCCATTAGCACACAGTTTTATTTATTTTAATCTTCATACACCAAACATCATTAATATTCTGCTCAAAATCCCATTTCCACCTCCCCTTTGGCGACGGGGGGGGGGGGGGGGGNGCTTCAACAGAACTGGGCTGACAAAAGTGGTGAAATAAATTCACCAAAAACATCAGTGCAATTCTGGCAAATGAATGCGGTACAAAATGTGAAAATACGCAAATGCTATGGTATACAATTCAGTTTATAGCTCCAATTTAGAAAAAAAAAATGCTGTAAACCTTCTTTTGGTAAATAATTTGACGCTTAAATTGTACGTACAAGTGTATTATATTTGTTCACTGTACGTGCAAGCGTATCGTATTTAAATTTGTTCACTGGGTAAGTGCGCACGTGTGTGTGTGTGATTGTGTGTGATTGTGTGTGTGTGTGTGTGTGTGTGTGTGTGTGTGTGTGAGAGAGAGAGAGAGAGAGAGAGAGAGAGAGAGAGAGAGAGAGTGACATATCAAAGTGTTTCATCAACATAAATCTTTAGGAGCGGGTGAAGGGGAGGGGGTGTAAGTAAAGACTATTTTGCACATAAAGTTATATACTGTATGTAATATGTTAACTGTTTTTGACTACTTGTTATGGTTAGAAGTGACAACTGAACCCAGGCCTTCGTAAGAGCTATTGGGAGGTTGATACGTATAAACCACGTTCAACTTCAACTTTAAGGGTGAGCACAGTAATTAAGTTATTAACAAACTGTTAGTGCTCAGTTGTCTTATCGTTGGTGCTAAGTTGTCTCTTCCTTGGTGCTCTGTTGTCGTGCCCTGGGGCTCAGTTGTTGGGGTCTAGCACCCGTAATAGGCGAAGCCCCGATGGTGAAGTTGGCCCGGAAGAAGGAGAAGAAAAACGAGATAAAGAAAACAGAAGGGGATAGGAGAAAGAAGTGAGGCCTCAAGGAGTGGTTTTGTGGGGTAAAGGCTGGGGAGAGGGGGCTTCAGAAGAAGTAATTACGGTCTTGATAAATTATGCATAGTGCACAATTCTGTCGACTCTTTTAACCGCAATCAACTGAATCGTAGGCCTACCATTTTTTCAGATAGTAGAATGCTTTGTTCCTATTTACAAAGGAACCTCGATATTAAGTGGGCATTTAATACTGTATATCTTGTTACTGTATTAAGTTTGAATTTCATTGGCACGAATTTATTATTATTCTATGATTTCATTATAAATTCAGATGGATCTTTGTACTAAGTAAAACCATTTACCATGGGCACACTTTATATATATATTGAGGTCCTACTGTATAGGGGACATAGAGAATCGAAACTCCTTTAAATGGCAGCATCTGTCCTATTCCCGAGCACAAGCGATTAAATGAAGCCAGCTGGATAATTTAAGACCAGAATGGCCGAGGATGAGATTCGCTTAAGCCGATAGTCTTTCACTCCATTATTAAAGTGGATGTGTCTTAACAAAGTGAATGGGGCATAGATATCAAGTCGACTCCAGTGACAAAATTGAATAACGTTTGAACAAGGTTGAACAATGTTTATTGAGAAAAAGTCCATACCACAAACTGGTACAGTATTTGGGCAAATATAATAACAAGTTTGTTCGTAATGATCAAACATCAAATAAAAATTCATAAATCAATAATTCAAGAAATTGATCAGTCACATCAATCAATCAATCAATCAATCAATCAATCAATCAATCAATCAATCAATCAATCAATCCATTCTATCTAGCACCCAAATCCACATCTACTGACATTATACCAAACTGCTTATAAATAATTTCTGGACATAAAAGAAAAATGTGTTTAATGGCGCACTTACAACTCTTAACAATGAATCAGACCAGAACGTATACCTCAAATAAGAAGATAGAAGGCTTATATAGCGGACAGGTATAAAGATTCTTGTCGTTGTTATATAAAGTACCTTAGAAATCTTGCAAATTAAGGCAGTACATGTACATCTTGGTATGGATAAAAGTAATATCGTAAGGGCCATTTACACGTGGGGATTGGTCGCATGCGAGAAAACTCGCGAGGTCTCTCACGCAATTTCTCCCCAACGTATTCCCATTTACACGCGGCGATCTCATTGATACAAATCCCGTGACGCAACGCCAGGTGACTGATCATTTCGTGTGGTCAATTCCACGCCCACCGAGTTCGCCAAGTCGCCCCTCCAAAGAAGAAGAACACAGGAGGGGAAACCCGAGAGTTGCAAAGAGGCTTTTTATGAACTCCTATGGGACCGGACGGGTGGTAACCTCCGGACAAGAATTGAAATGGGGGTGTGGAGTCGTAGCTTGTCCCCGCTTAGGATCACCGTGCCGGCAGGCCAATGACTGGGCCTACTTTCGGACCTCTGGGTGAAATGAGGTCCTAGCTGGCTACCCCGACTCGCCACTCCACGGGGGTAGTCTGCGTTCGAGGGGAAGTGGGATGAAAGGCCACCCGCCCTAAGAAATCGGTGGCTCTGCGGACCGCCCCCGTTCTCCGAAGGGTCTAAGGCTGCGAGCGAGCACAATCACGAAGCTGAAATTATAAAGGGACTCATGACGTACTTACTAGTGCCACGCGATCACCAGAAGTATTCGTTACCAATGGTATGGGGCCTGCGTGCGGTAGTTGTGACTCGATCGGTCCATTGGGTGAAGAAAAAAAGATAAAGATCCCGGACCGGTTTGCTGTTGCAAGCGAGCGGGGTTAGCGAATGCTCACTAAGATGAACACCCACCTTGTTCCGTATCCCCAGGGCAGCCCAGACTGGGGTCCCTTCAGCTCACCCCCGCCTCCGGGTCCTGGCCACT
>JAWQUT010000480.1:474114-485903 GCA_033807755.1 Ellobium chinense
TGCGCTGTTTAGAGAAAATAGTTGTGCGAATAAACAGCAATGGTTATTCGTACAATTGTGCAGCATTTGTACGTACAATATTGTTCGGATAACTAGTGCGAGTTATTAGTACAATTGTGCGGATAACCACTCCGAAATTTAAATCATGACACACCGTACTTTACAAAATCTTTGAACGTTGGAAATGACAACATTCTGACACACCGATTAAATGTTATCACGCATAAAGAGTTATTAAGAGTTATCGTAAACTATTCAAATGCCAAATCATTATCAAAGAAAAAAATTAAATCGTGACACACCATACTTTACGAAATCTGTGAAAGTTGGACATTACAACATTCTGACACACCGATAAAATGTTATCGCCACACAGACTAAGTTATTGTAAACTGTTGAAACACCAAATCCTTGAAGAAAAATTTTAACTCGTGACAAAAGTGTCAAAGTCTAGACCTACCTGAAATCTTTCAGAAAATTAATTGTAAAATCGGAAGAATCAGCAATCACACCACAAGAGACATGACAGGATAGTGGAATAGCTTATTAAGGAAGTTATAATACATTCTATTGAGGTTTCAAGGTAATGAATATATGTACATTATAAATATATAACATGATAATATGAAGCTAATGACGTCATAGTTGCATGCATTATATAGTATTTAATATATTGGCAGCACTCAAAAGTGGACAGAACGATGTATACCGTGTAACATTACATGTTGTCACAAAAATATAATACAGCGAAGGGACATTACTAAAACACCAAAGGGACAGAACTGAACATAATACAAATATGCACCAGGGAAGACAGCATAAAAGTCACTTCCCATAACATGATAAGGTATACGTGTAATTTTCACCATACTAAAAATAAACATGTTTTCTGTCTGAGTCTAGCATAGTCCTTTCATCGTCGTCTATCAAGCGCACAGAGAACTCTTTTTAGATCGCTATTTTAAGCATCAAACCTTTTCGATGTTATCACTGAAAGACCAGGAACATAAAAATATTCAGATTGATCCTGTCTAATCATACATATCAGTTCTTAGACACACAAAACACAACGGCAACATTCAGCAGAAAACAAACAAAGCCCAAAACGCAGGGACGATGAAGATGGAAATGAGAATGTATTCAAGTTTCGAAACAGGGATTTTGGTCAGCTGGGACTGGGATTACACTGGACCTTTCATACGAATTTCACATCAAAAACCAAACTATTTTCTCTTAGTGCAATGAAAACAGATGCGCGTATACATTGTTGTTAATAGCAGTACGGAAAGACATCCCGGCATCGCAGACTCGGCCAACTTTATTGCAAATCCCTTGCGGAATAAGGTCTGCGGAGCCTAAGCGAAGACAAATTTGATAGCTTCAACGCTGGGTTGTGTGTAGCCGAAGGAGCATAACTCTAGACGAGTCAAATTTTCAAGCATCTTATCTCCCATGATTGATTTCCGAAGTACGCCTATTTCATCCTATAATATTACTACTCATAATTATAAATCTCCCCATTGATACTTAGAATCCCTTCTATGAACTAAACAATCATGTATCCATTTACTCTGTCTGTCTGTCTGTCTGTCTGTCTGTCTGTCTGTCTGTCTGTCTGTCTGTCTGTCTGTCTGTCTGTCTGCCTCTCTGTCCGTGTGTATTTGTCTCTCTTTCTCTCTGCCTGTTTGCCTGCTTGCTTCCTTTCTGTCTGTTTGCCTGTCTACTTGCCTGTCTGCCTGCTTGCCTGCTGACTCCTCCTACTGCATTATTTTATCTTCCGTTTTTATTTCTCCTCTCTTTTCTCTTGTCAGTGGATGGAATATTCTCCTTTGTGCTTAATGCTAAGGTTTCTTGCTCAACAGTGACTCTTTGGCAGCATGGGAAGCGATAAAGTTAAAAAAAAAGGCTCCATCTCCAGTCACTCCACTCCACTCCACTCCATTCCACTCCACTCCACTCCACTCCACTCCACTCCACACCACTCCTCTCCAGTCCAGACTAATCCACTCCACTCGACTCTACTCGACTCGACGACTGAACCCACTTCATTCCATTCCACTCCACTCGACTCCGCTTCACTCCACTCCTCCACTCCACTCAACTTCATTCCTCGACTCCACTTCACTCCACTCCACTCCGTTCGACTTCACCCACTCCACTCCACATCAATCCACAGTTCTCCATCCACTGCACAGCACTCGACTAATCAAGTCTTTCACTTCCTCCACCCAATACCACACACTTTATCTCCTCTCTCACTCTCACTCTCTCCCAGATTCTCCCAATTTTATCCTCCACCCAATACCACACACTTTATCTCCTCTCTCACTCTCACTCTCTCCCAGATTCTCCCAATTTTATCCTTCTCTCCCACTCTGTCTCTCTCGCTTTAAATCTAATTTCAGTCCGTGAAAGAAAAATGTTATGAACAGTTCCTATTTTAATATTACTAGAAATGGAATTTTAAAACAACGATATGCACAACTGTCACACCACATACTTCCTTCAGTATTTATTAAATAAAAGTTGTATGACCTAAGGATGGTTTTGCTGAGTTAAGGTTCAGCGAGATCTTCGCCAATTTTCTAGTCGAGGGCACCAGCAGTAGGAGTCCACCTGTCCATAGGAGCAAGTGACAGTCGTAACCGTTTTTCACACTCTTTTACGCTCTTTTACGCACCATGGCGTCACACACTATGGGGGTTCCACACTCCTATGTGGCTGAAAATTGAATATATCATATCTGCTAAGAGGAACGTACACAATCTTTAGACAGACTTTGCAAAGTGAACTCTTCGTGATTTTGTAAACGCGATTTAAAGTTGTTAGGTATTGATATTGTTTCGGCCTTTTGAACAGAGCATAATTTGTCGCTAGGGAAGAGTAAATTTACTGATGGTTACGCTTATCTCTGCATCGGTTCGTACAACGACATGAAAAGACTGTCCATTAAATAGTTACATCTTGAGAGCGATCATAAAGAAAATGATTTATTAGCTCGAAGAGGCATAGCGAGTTAGTCTTGGAACCTATAGCTCCTTGTTCACGGAGGGATGAAGAACCTGGAAGCTATTTGAAGTATGACACGTGGCCAAAAAGAAATATATATATATATGCATATAATATATTATATGCATCAGTGTACCCGTTTTGTGTGTCTGTCTGTGTGTCTGTGTGTCTGTGTGTGTGTCTGTGTATCTGTCTATCTGTCTGCCTGTCTGTTTGTCTGTCTGCTTTCCCATTTGTCTCATTTTTTGACTGCCTCACTTCCAGTCTGCTTCCTGCCTGTATGCCTACCTATCTTCTTACCTGCCTGCCTGCCTGCCTGCCTGCCTGCCTGCCTGCCTGCCTGCCAACTCCTTCCATGTTCTTCCACTGTAACACTTTCATTTTTCTTTCTCCTCTCTCTTTATTCTTGTCAGTGCATAGGAAGATTCTCCTCCGAGCTTAATGCTAAAGTCTTCTCACGTAACACTCTCAGGCAGCGTGAAAGTGTTATAGTTAAAATGAGTTGCGAGAATCCAGTCACCTTTTTAAAAGAAATCATTGCATTCACATGTTATATGAATTGTTATAACCCGAAATTGAATGCAGTTTTATTAACAAGATTTTTGGCAAAGCCTGAAGAATTGCTCCATGAAAAGACAACTCGGCTGTATTGAGCAACGTTTTTGCCCGTTTACCTGTCTCCCCTTGCAGTCAAAACTTGTCTGAGTATAATGAGTACAGTTTTGGTGCTTTAATGAGCAAAACTTGTGCAGTAAACCTTGACATCTGGAACCTCGTCTACTTTAAGTTGGTCGGCACCAAGTCCATTATCATCCTATAACTAGTGAAACATCAACTGAAGTCTCTAGTTACCACTCCTGTATTCAGGAGATGAGAAAAGAGATGTTTTCCCGGAGCGGGATTTTAGTCAGCGATATAGGATAAAGCCTGGAGATATATACAAAAAATGAAAGTGTATCGTTAATACGCCACCGAGATCAAAGAGTATAGGAGAAAGTGGTGGTGGACAGATGATTGAATATTTAGTATTCTCTCCACACACTTCACTTCACACTACTCCTTCCATTGCACTGCACTTGACTTTTTAGGCCTCTCGCTTCCTCCATCCAATATCACACACTTTATCTCCTCCACTCCACTCCACTCCATCCCCACTCCACTCCACTCCATCCCCACTCCACTCCACCCCCACTCCACTCCACTCCATCCCCTCCATCCCCACTCCACTCCATCCCCACTCCACTCCCACTCCATCCCCACTCCACTCCACTCCACTCCACTCCACTCTACTCCACTGCACTGCACTGCATTCTACTAATTAAGTCTCTCGCTTCCTCCAACCAATATCACTTTACTTCCTCTCACTCTCATCCTCTCCAACAATCTCCCATATTTTTCCTATTTGTTCTTTCATCCCCACTCACTTTCTTTCCTTCGGCGTCTCTCTCTCGCTCTCTCGCTGTAAATATAAATTTAATCTATCAAAAGAAAAATGTTATGAACAGTTCCTATTTTAATATTGCCAGAAATGGAATTTTAAAATAACTACTATGCAAAATTGTCACACCATATAATTTCTTCAGTATTGAACCACCTAAAGATAGTTTTGTTGAGTTAAGTTCCAGCGAAATCTTCGCCAATTTTATAATTGAGGGCACCAGCAGCAGGAGTCTGCCCGTTGGTCTTTATTACGCTCTCCCAATATTAAATAATACACCAGCGGACGTTCATGTGACCAAGTGGCGGTCATAGCCATTTTTCGCACTTAATCCAGTTGTTCTCTACGCACCATGACGTCACATATTATCGATTTCACACTTCGACACTGGCTGAAAATTGTGCAAGATGATATCTGATAAGAAGACAGTATAAAATTCTTCAACAGATTCAGTTTTAGATCTAGTAATACCTTGTTAGTAGGTTCGACTTTTACTTAAGCTTCTTCTGTCTTTAAGCGATATCCCCTGGAGTAAGGCGATCTTACTCGGGGAGACTTTTACTTTAGCTTTTTTCTCATGTTTCATTACAAGCGTCTTATCGTTTATGAATATCTAAGTCTCTTAATATCGTGAATGTAGCAGGAATACGTCGTTTTAAAAATCCTATTTGGAAATACCCAATTCCTCAGCAGACAGACGTGGCGGACCTACTCGTAATTCCCAAGGGACGTCATCTTGCTTTTGTTATCAACTCGCAAAAAATAATAGTTGTTTCCCTTGGTTACAAAGCATAGGAACTTCCATTTTTTCGCATATGAACTTCCATTTCTCGGACTATTGGCTTGTCGGTCAATAGATCTGATCTTTTCCGTTCTCCCTGTGTCTCTCTAGTTTTCTCTTCCTCTTTCGATTTCTCCAGTCCTTACCCTGACTTTGTGCCTGTTTTGTCTATCACGACCTTTCGTCATCTCGGTCGCTCTCTGTGGATGTAGCTCTCTCTCTCCCTCCATTTCACTTCTTGTACTGTTAGCGAGAGGGACAGAGGAGAGCAAGAGAGGGGCTGAAGCTGCAGAAAATAGGATGGAGAGTGGAGGCAGAGGCATGTCCTTATAGAAAACGATACCCTTGCTACCTGATCTCCTACCTCTCTATCATTCTAGCTCTCTTGCTCTCGTTCTCACTGTGCTGCGCACACACACACACACACACACACACACACACACACACACACACACACACACACACACGTATACAAACACACACACACACAAACACACACACATACATATATACAAACACAAACATACACATCCACAAGCAAACACGCACACACACATACACAAACAAATACACACAAACACACACACACACACATACATACACACACACACATTCGACACACATAAATACACACACATACACACACACACACACACACACACACACACACACACACACACACACGTATACAAACACACACACACAAACACATATATATACCAAACACACACACACACAAACACACACACATACACACACACACATATATACAAACACAAACGCACACATCCACAAACAAACACGCACACATACACAAACAAATACACACAAACACACACACACACATACATACACACACACATTCGACACACATAAATACACACACATACAAACAAACACACACACACACACACACACACACACACACACACACACACACAAACATGCACGCACACACTGTACAGGGCTGACAAACCATCAAAATGGCGAAGAGCAATCTTCCATCAAACAGTCATACTCAGCACCTTACATCATTTCTTGAACACAGGAATATAAGTACAACAACATGCTTTATTCTCTATCATGCAGAGTCAGATTTCATTTTCTTAAAACAACATTTTCATTCTCACTGGCAAATTAACCTAATTCTAAAGCATCTGTTTATGACGAAAAGCAAAGAACAGGCTTGTCTTTAGTCTCTTAAAATGACAAAATCAGTTGGGCTATCCAGAGCTGAAAGACAACATAACAAGACGTCTGTGAACATTGGAATGTACAGAACTATGAAACAGTTCAATACAGTACGGTTCAATATTCGTGGCGCAGCCAAAATGAAATGTATTAATATGAACAGAAAATTCACTGAACTTTTTATGATGCACTGTAATTTAGTGGCTTAACAAAAACATCTTCTAATCAATTACCAGGGAGAAAATCCCTTTCCTTTAAACCGTAAATATTTCATGGAAGTAGATTCTCGTGTCATCATTAGCTACGTTTTGGAATTTAAACCGCGCAAAAGTTTAATGAACGCTAATGGTTCTTTGAAATCACCATCATTACTTTAACAAAAAATTTCATTAAAACAGACTGTAACTTAGAACACAAAATATTCTAAAAATCTGATGAAATGAAATTTTTTGACAGAAATGGTGGAGATGGGTAGGTATATAGTCCAAGTAATCAACGAAGTGTAGATTTCTCAGATAAAAAAAACAAAGTTGAACATAATAATTTGAGTTTTTGCTCGTTTGGAATATTTTAAAAGTTAATGAAAGCAGTAATGAATAACAAAATACACGATTAAAATTATCACATGCATTACATCAGGAGAGTGAAGTTTTCCCAATATTATCTACTACAATGTAGTCGCCACCAGTTTATGCTCTTTTCTCCATAATATCTTTTATTCAGACCTCTGAAATTATCAAATGGAAACAACTTTCCTGGAATGGTCTTTGTCTTTTAGAGTCACGTATATTACTCGTACATTTTATAGGTCAGGAAACATAACTCTGGGTGTTTTTCACGGTCATGTCCCCTGCGAACATGAACATTCAGCTTGCAAATCGCACTGAAATTATGTTGTTTTAGTTTAGCTACACCTCACTGAAATCCACCAAAAAAAAAAAAGTCGTTATAAATGTTCCGAAGACTTATCTTTCTGTACGGTATGGACTTTATTATATTACCGAACTTTAAGTCTCGATTTATTCAAACATTTTAATATCTTTGAACTGCGTATTTCAGAATGATTCAAAATTTACTCATTCCGTTTTGAAAGGGGCAAAAAAGGAGTTTTCAAACAACATCTCGAAATTTAAAAGTTCCCCGAATTGTCGGCTCTGTTTAATAGAAAGTCCGCTTAATAGCAAAATGTTGTAGTTGCCCTGCAACAGTTCCTGGTTAATTACCTGTCTTTTTAATCGTTAATTATTTTCATGCTTCACAAGAGCTGTGGCCTCTGTTTTTTTTATTTTATTTATTCCATGGTGCTCTCCGAGAAAAGACTCCCATCACAAATTTATGAAAATGATCAGGGCAAAGCGCAAGGGGGTTTGCACAGCTGTGATTTTCTGCCTATGAAAATGAAACCATAAGCAAAGCATGTATGGAAGATGACAAATAAAGAACATCTACAATAGCTTCAGATATAACAGAAACTAGGCTTTTACAAGTTGTGTACCCCGGCCGGGGGCAATACTATGTCCAACTTTACTTTAAGGGAAGGCACTACCCTTTTCCAAAGGATGTATTGCACATGACATGGTGTGCAACTAATCATTATCATCATGAATGCAGTGGATTCCTATGTAAACGTGCACACCAAAGTGTTGCATGGTGCATTTTTCTCCTTCAAAGAACCTCCGTAGAACAACTGTCATTTGCGATGGCACCAGTTTTTTTTTTATCCCTGATTTCCTTCAAGTCTCTTAGACACGTTTGAGCATGATCCAATGGAGGCTTTTCCTGATTTTCTGTCTGGATATAAAGTTACTTCATTTATCATCAGAGGGTGTTGCTAGTTTCTGAAAATTCTGCGTCAAGACAGAAATTAATAAAAAAAAAAGCCTCCATAGGATCATACACAAAGGTATCTAAGAATCATAGGAGAAAGCTGGTCAAACAATTGATGCCATCGTCAAAGACACTTGTTCTAAGATCATCACCGTTGAAAAAGAGGAATGCACCATTCAGCACTTTGGTGTGTAATTTTGCACAGAAATCAAATGTACTCATGCGGGTAAGTTACACACTATGTACTGTGTATCACAATCTCTGGAAAAGGGTAATGTCGCCCCTTAAAATATCCGTGTCCTAAAAATGCATCTAAACTCTACCGTAAATTTACGTCATAAGAAAGGTCTTTGTGACTAAAAGCGTAATCAAAGGTGAACTAAGGATTGTGATAAACAAAGTTTATATGCGAAAGACATGAAAGCCGTCAACGGCAATGTAAATATACATCATCTCTTATGGTGGAATCTACTATAACAAGAGGTTTTCTCAAGTCTGTAACTTCTCATCACACATGTATGTGAGTTCCACAGTAGATCTAAAAATGTTTTATGACATAAATTTAACTATTCTACAACAAAAATTACATTCCTATATAACATTGCTCAGACTATCTTTTCCTCTCTTCATTTGTTGACTTGAACACACAGAAAATACTTTTCAAAAAAAAAAAATCGATATTCAAACCATTCACAGAGCTTCATTTCAGAGCAACATACTGTACAGTATAATGGTTGCCATTTGTGACTTTGAAAATATTATAACATTCTGTGTATCATTGGACAGCTTTATATTGCACCACACTGAAAGAAGCTAATAAACGGTCCGTGGTTCTTTTTGATGTGACTTTTACATGGCATGCTCTGTTAACGTTATTACTGGTAGTAAAGGACATGTATGAAGATATAAAAATCTTATTCCTGCTGAAAGTGAAAGTCAGTTTTACATCTTTAAGTCTGTTGGTTCTAAAGTTGATCTTCACAATTCATACATTCATTAGATGCAGTTAATAAAGTCACAATGGTGTACCCAAAAGCCCTGAAACACTCATACAGACTGTCCGATTCCTCCCTGCTTCAGATTTCAACCTAACCTTTTACCGGATTCCAAACAACCATTCAAATTAACAAAAAAAAGAGAAAAAAAAAAGTTCACGGATTTTAACAGTCACTGTCAGCAATCTCAGCGAAATTTATTTTCCACATTCTTCTGGACCAAAACGACAAAATTTGACATACTGACATCTCAACCCATATTACGTGGAGGCAAGCTATTGGAGTGAACAAGAAATATTTAGGGTAAAAATAACTAGATCTGTTGCACAAGTCCCACTGAATAATTCCTGATGCAAGCAACTTTTTTAAAAAATGAACTCGTGGGTCATGTATATTATCATAATCTGCCATCTGCATTTGAATCCGCACATTTTTTGGCCAGTATTGGACCTTTGAAAGCTATAAATGGCGCATTCAGCACGGGTACTTTCTGAGAGAATGCAAGCGAAAACTATTTATCTATCTGCCTTTCTGTCTATCTAGCTGTTTTTCTTTCTACTTTTTTGCAGAAAGGTAAGACATGCGTAACACAAGTATTGTACTTCTTGAATTTGTTGGATGTAAGAATTATCATACAATGTATCATGTAAGGAAATTAAGACATGAATAGTCTGTCAGTCTAGATGAAAGTAAACTAAAACTGAAGCGGAAATATTTGGAGGATGAAGATGTGGTTAAACTAGTAAACACAAAGCAGAAACTCGTATCACCTTCATAATCGGATGATTATTTTGCCATTTTATATTTACTGAATATTTCCATATTCTGCTCATTCCCAACATTTTGTGTTTCATTCGACAGATTTATATTGCACCACACTGAATGAGACTACTAAACGGTCCGTGGTTCTTTTTGATGTGACTTTCACATGGCATGCTCTACTAATGTTGTTACTGGTAGTAAATGACATGTATACAATTTGATTGTGAGCTGGCTCTTATAAATACCAGCCATAGCCCTGTTCCAAGAACGGGGCACGGTAAACGCCAGCATAGCAAAATTAACTTGACCGAATTCTGGCACCGCTTAATGTAAGCGACGCAGATTGTATCACCTTCATTTGCTAAACAAGCACGTCGTCGGGATTTCGAAGACGCAAAACAAACAAGTCGAAAAATAAAAAAGTGCATTGTTACAGTGAGAATATCATTCGTGTTGACTTATAACCTGGCATTCCACAAATGAGATCATTTGCGGATTTAGTATTCCTCTTCAGAATTAAGGCCGGTTCTGGCAAGTACGCGATCAAAACCCTGAGGATAGAACCATTTTTTTGCGAAACCAGACAAAGCCATGCAAATTTTATGAGGAGAAAAAAAGGTTTTGCATAATATGCATACACTGTGCACAGCCAGAGCAGTTGAAGATTTTAAGAACACGCCCGGCCCGCCAATTACTTGCGTTCATTTTAGCCCAGTTGCTAGTGACGCGAAGGGAATGACACTTCTATTTTGTTTAGCCAATGATAACAGGCTTTCCTGACCTTTCACCCATCACCTATGAGGTCGTGTAACCTTACAAAGAAGCACACGAATGTGTGTTTAGGAAATAAATTATTTTCAAAAGAAAAAAATATAGAGGTCCTTTTAATATTTAAAACCCAAAGAGGGAACGTATTTCAGAACAAAAGGAAGATGATGCATTTGAACTTTCATGTCGTTTACATTAACTCTGCATGTTGAACGCCACGAAGAGTGCATTCAGCATCAATGCACTATAATACGAGGCTTGTCCGGTAAATACCCGTTATTGTGCCACTGCGGGCGTATCATTTGAAGGATCAAACTGAAACTTATTGACAGTCAACTTGTGCCTCTTACCTACTTTTCGACAGTATCCCCGTCGAGATCGATACATTTCTTCCAACGGTGTAGAAGGGAATAAATACCCTCCCTACAGAAAGATCCGTCAAGACTCTTCAGTCATTGTTGAACCGCGTCCACGAGTTCCTCGTCGTCATCAAAGCGTCTTCCTGCAAGGTGGCGCTTGAGAGGTCCAAACAGATAAAAATCAGAAGGTGCCAGATCAGGGCTGTGTGGTGGATATGGTAATATTTCCCATTTGTACTTCTCAATCCAGTCTTTTGTAATCTTTGCCGTGTGGGGAGTGGCATTGTCGTGTTGCAGAACAACACCCTTTTTCAGACGACCAGGTCTTTTTCGACGAATGGCTTCTCTGAGTCTATCCAAGGTCTCAAAATAGGTGGTGGCATTGACAGTTTGTCCAGGAGGCAGAACATCTAAAAGCAGAATGCCCTTTGCATCCCAAAAGACTGTAGCCATGACTTTAATCACAGACGGCTGACGTTTGAATTTTTTGACCGTAGGGGAGGATGGGTGTTTCCAGATCATTGAATCTCTTTTTGTTTCAGGAGTAGAATGGTGGACCCAGGGCTCGTCTCCCGTGATCATATGGTCCAGAAATGTTTCATTGGAATGTTCTCTGTCTAAGGGGTTCTCGTTTGTGTCACCACCGGGTCCCATTTGGC
>JAWQUT010000480.1:497127-512846 GCA_033807755.1 Ellobium chinense
GAGAGAGAGAGAGAGAGAGAGAGAGAGAGAGAGAGAGAGAGAGAGGAGGAGGAGGAGAGGAGAGGAGAGAGGGGGGAGTGAAAGAGAGAGAGAGGAGGAGGAGAGGAGAGGAGAGAGAGGGGGAAGTGAGAGAGAGACAAAGTCAAAGAGAGAGAGAGCGTAGATAGAAGGAGTAAGAGAGTGACAAGGGGAAATGGAAAGAATGATAAAGAGGAAAGTTGATCAGAGTCGGCAAGGAACTGGACTAAGAGACTTGTGTGCCCAGCAAGGTCTGTAACGGACCTATGCTCTCATCCTTTTAATTATCTTGCCCCAGCTTACCCTAATGAGACTAAAGACCTGACAAAAACGGCTCATTATCATAACTAAGCAGACGTTTTTCTTTCTTTCCAGTCTGGCCTCAACTCCTGGTTGTTAGGATTCCATCAACACAGTCATGCTCATTCCACATTAGCCTAAATCATTATTTGCTGATGCTTTTAATTGTTTCTTCTACTCTGACCTTCCATTCATCTTTTTATAAAAATTAACAAAGCAACCCATTCCCGTTAAAATGTGTGGATCGTATGGAATCGAACAGAAACGTATAAACAAAGAGGCGGGTTAAAACAGCGCACTTAACGTTATCAAGATAAACCCATTGAACTTTGAAATGATCGGAACGTTTACTACAATGATGGAAAGAAAGAAAGAAAGAAAGAAAGAAAGAAAGAAAGAAAGAAAGAAAGAAAGAAAAGGGGACGGACTTGATACATCATTTCTTCTTATATTCCTTGATACATGTGGATTGTAGATTTTTATGGAGAAGTAACGCATTAAAAAAACAGTACACAATACATGAAAACAAAATTATATGCACAAGACTTTGTTATTGTTTGTTTAAAAGAAAAACATTCTGGCTTGTTGTCTGTTTTTTAGGAAGGATGAAACTTATTTACAGAGCGCATACATTCCTCTACGGTCCATGTAACACCCTTGAACACAAACGATGTCACTGAAACAAGTTTGGAATATTTCCGTCACATGTTGCTTTCCACACTGGTGGATAAAACATATAACCTTGAACAAGCTTTCACATAACGTCTGACCTACTTCGCATGTTACATGTATGATAGTTTGGGACGGCTTGCACTGACCTATAGAATGTTTCATACTTTTCATCAAAAGCCTTTAATCTTCAAACAGCGTAACGTTGAACATGCGTTATGGAAGGAAAAAATGGAAATATTGGAATAATTGTGGCCGTATGCATAATCCCTACGTTAATTAATGCATTGCGGTAACCACAGGAGACTCTCAAAACATTAATAGTGTTCACTGCAGTTAATGCAATACGTTAGTTAACGTATGAATTATGCATACGGGCACTGGTTCACAGAATTCCCTTTTAATTTCGATTTCCTCATACCGATATCGTGGGTGTAAAAATAAGTACGCTACAGTCCAGTCATCGGTACATCTCTTGAGCCATTACACAACCATATTCTCAACGAGGGAAAATTTCGTTCAGGGAAAATGTTAATGTAAGTAACGAAATACTTGCATTTAATTTTTATTTTTATTATGAAGCTAATGAGTTGACAAGTTGTTTTTTTCTCCATGTTTATGGCAGATTGAGCTTGATATTCAGATTCGATCTTAAAGGAGATTTAAAGAAAAATTCGTGAGCGGAGCAGCGATTCGTGGCTGTTTTTTTTTTCTCCTAAGGCAATATGAAGAAAGAGATAGAAATGGAATCGTCATGTTTTAAAAATCATTCAGTATTGTTTCACTGATGAATACAGAAATCCATTAAACAGAATGCATAATGCATGAAAACAGAAAGAGAGGTCAAAAGAAATAAATGCGTAAACATAAATACATCAAACAATACATGAAGAAATTAAACCAACAACAACAACAACAACAACAAAAACGACAACAACAACAACAACAACAACAACAACAACAACAACAACAACAACGACAAAGCTGTCTGGCCAGGGATCGGACCTGATCGTCGCTCCGCATTCTGTCGACCGAGCTATCACGCAGACGATAGAATGTGGTCTCACATTCTGGACTATTTCATGACAACCATCTTGTGTCTCTGTCTGAATTCAAACATGGATGAGGGAGTCTGTAAATTCGTAAATTTTCTTGGGAGAGGAGGGGTGGGAGGAGGGAGCGTGGACTAAGCTGTAAATTAGAAATCTACGTCTAAAAACTGGTGGGGAAGATGAGTTGTGACACTTTTATAATTATCACCCTCCTTACATCAGTCACCACCACCTCCCTTTTCTTCTACACGATTCCTTCTCCACAGTTTCAGACCTTTCAAAGAGGCTGGCACGAAAATAATGAAGACATAGCTGTACAATATGAAAGTTGTTCAGATAAATCGAAAAATGGGATGGACAAATACTAAAAGACATGATAGTGGAGAAATTCTCGAAAAAAAAAAAGTTGTTCTCTATTTTGGTACAGCAATCACTGTCTTCCTCCCTACTCCTCCCCTTCTCCCCGTCCTTGTAATTCAACCATTACAATATTCAAAGTCACTTAAAGCCCGATAATTCAAAACCGAACATCGGTGCTCCAGTCTTCGATAGTGCCCAACAATCATTGGAAGACATGAATCGATTCAATTCAATTGGATGGATTGGATTCCGTTCGATTCGATATACTGATGGGCATATGTAGGTTGAACACAGTGGCTCCTCTCTAAACTCGCTGTCCTCTCAAGATCTTCTCTACTGATGGGAGGAGGGCAAAACGGCCGTAAATCGACTTCACCATCCGATTCGCATTCTCTTCGTCCCATCAAGCATGTCTTTTGAACTAGAAAGCAGTGATTCTGAATTCAGTCCGCTTTCATCTCCGAACCAGCGAAAACAACGAGGATGCTGTAAAACTCCATTAGTTCTGCTGGTCATAGTGGGGTCGCCTGTTTATCGCCTCGGTTTCAGTTTCTGGCTGTGACCTGCATGAGAATTGTGACGTCAAACCTCCTTTCCCGAGTCACGATTCCTGATAAAAGCATGTGTACACTCGCCTTTGCCCACCCTTCCTGGTACATTTGTTTGATGTCTGTATCGATGGAGAACATGTCTTTCCGTCTTACCAAAGGCTCAGTGCATAAATATTATCATTCCTTTTACATTTCGTTCCACTCGCGTCCGGCAAAGATATAAACGTACGAGTAAAATACATGAGAATATGTTTTGATCCATAATTATTCTACTTCTAACAGTTCTTTAATCTTGGGACTTTGTAATTTTGAACTTATAAAAAAATGTTGATATTTCGACGATCGAAATGCGAGGCTCAGGTCACACTTCTTTTCATGTAGAAAAAAAAAACCCGTCTGACTTACGAAAACTGAGGATTCTGCTCGTGACATCGAAGGTGCCTATAAGTGAGTCTCTTTCTCTCTCTCTCTCTCTCTCTCTCTCTCTCTCTCTCTCTCTCTCTCTCTCTCTATACATATATATATATTATAGATAAATGNTTAGAAGTTATTTGGAAATCACATTTAATCCCCAAGCCCCAACAGTGGTTAAGGTGGAACGAAATGTAACGAACCCGCAACTGCTCCTCCCTCCCCTCGCTCCATCCCCATACCCCCAATCCGAAAAAAAAAAACCGGATAAGAAATTTATTTTGGATTACTCTATATAATTGAAGATTTAAAACCATTTTTTTTCATCTCCTACAAATTCTTGCACAAAACTACAACTTCCGGAATGGAAGTTCTTGCAGCAAGTCAACTCTTGTCAAGCGGAATCGCCCAACCTTACATCGAAAGGATAATAAAAAACATAACGGACGCAGGAACAAGGAAGCAATAAGAGACAACTTGAGAGATAGGGCTGCGATTTAATCGATATTTTCAAATATCTACTAACCTCAATACTCATCGATCATGACAGTCGATATCTATATTATATCGTCACGTTGAGGTCATTCGATAGTGCTAACTACCAATAAAAATACGATTCCAGCGAATATTCTAAACACAGACTTCTTAGTTAAATAATTACATTGGCATAAGCCATGTTTCAGTACGGTCATGGCTTATTTGGAAGCAAAGGTGTCTTTCTTTCTAAAGTAAATACAAATAAAATTATAATGATATACTTTGAACGAGTATCGATATTATCGACTAACTCAGAGCTTATTAGAGAACATTCGAGCTGAGTGTTGGTGTGGAGAGTATTCTGTATCGATATCGCCAAAGGCTCAACCCCAAATTTGAGGTGACAAAGAAAAGTAACAAGGCTTGTTTAAGCCCTTTCTATCTGTCAGACTTGCTTGTGAAATTTTCATGACTGATTTCTCGTAGTCGGCGGGACTGAGACAGAAAAAGCAAAGATGGAAGACTTAACATAGAAACAGAAAGACAACGACTTCCGTCAATTCTTCCGTCGACACGTTCGTTCATCGATCCATCCATCCAACCATCCATCGGTCCGTTGGTGCGTCAGTCCGTTCGTCCATCCGTCCGTCCATTTATTTAACCATCCATCCGTCTGTCCTTTCTTTCGTCTGTCCCTCTCACCCTCCATTCACTCATCCATCCGTCTGTCTGTTCGTCTGTCCGCCCGTCCGTCCGACCATCCATCCATTCGTTCCTTTGCCAGTCCCTCTCTGCCCCTCTCTATCTCTCTCATCCATCCATCCATCCATCCATCCATCCATCCATTCGTTTCTCTGTCCTTTTTCTTTCTCCCCCTTCGTACCTCCCTTATCCATCCATCCATCCATCCATCCATCCATCCATCCATCCATCCATCCATCCATCGGGCAGAGGCCAAAACTTCACTTCTCCTAAAGATATCAAATACCTCATAAAATCACATCACTCGCCTATAATTGAAACAGTTCACATGACCGCACTGATGTAAATGCCATGTGATTTCGCGTGACAGAGTTGTTGTCGGTCGTCCTTGTTGTTTCCTCTCCAGGAAGGAAACACTTTATTGTCATTAAGCTGTCACCCCTGGCTATCAGTTCAACATAGTCGAAATTCGGCCTCTCTAAAGGAAGCAGTGTGCGTTGATAGATGTTGTGGTGAGAAGGGGCCATGAATTCCCATTTAGCCATCTTTCTCCAGTGTGAAGCAGCGTTACCGAATGGCTACGGTGTTGAACTTAGGATCAAGAGGTCTTGGGTTCAAATGCCGAACACGTTCAAGTTGTAAGTATCTTGGGAAAGCATTTCTTGCACATTTTCCTCAGTCCATCCCTCTATGAAATGGTTATCTGGCTATAAGCGGTAGAAGATATGCCAGAATGCTAGTGATCAGCGTCTATAAATGGCAGCAGCACTGTATGCTCCCCAGGGAGTTGAGAAAATCCTAGAGTGATCAAGCCTGCTGGGGTACCAATACTGTGAAGTCGGGTGAGCGGACATTAGCCTGGAAGCGAGACTTATCAGCCTCATTATTATAATTATCTCTTCTACCCCGCTCCACGGAATCACCATGTCCTGTAACGAATCAGGCGGGCGTAGTCAAAGCATAGCCACTTAAATGGAAGCAGGCCTGAATTTGGAAGGTAGAGATACTTGTATATCTCCTTCTTTACAATCTCTCTCTCTCTCTCTTTCTCTCTCTCTCTTACCGTCTCACGGTCAATCACCCCATCTTTGTTACACACACAGTGGACCATGTTCATTCATTCATTCATTCATTCATTCATTCATTCATTCATTCATTCATTCATTCGGAATACATTAAAGATCACGTGAGCAGACAGACAGCTTATCTCTGGGGCGTACAAACTGGATTTTAAACATTAATCATTTTTTGAATCAATATCGTCATCATATCACAAACAAATTGCCTCCTCAGTTTTTGCCTAATATAAGCACCTTGTTCTCAGATTGCATCATTGCAAAGGCTTCATTGCTTTGCTTACCAGCCCGTTCCTGGATAACATAGGAAATCTTATTAAGTGTCCCGCACTGATATCGGAATATTGTTTTTGTTGGGAAAGTTCCGGAGTGAGAGGATAGGACGCAGTGTCATACAACATAACTTTTCCACGATCAAGGAGCCAAACTATATGAAAATGTGCATTGTTAAAACTCATGCTTTTAGTAAAGCCACAGTCACAGCATTAAGTATTAGCAAGAAAAGTAGAGTTATTGGGGGAGGAGGTCCAAAATGTCTCAGTGGGATGATCGAACAGTCACGGTCCTGACTTCTGCGGTTTCGTCCCTGCTCTACTATTCTATAATCCTAGAATGTAACCAGTGACCTACTTTTATTATGTTGCGGTGGGATGTGCAGGCGGTTGCACAGCGCGAGTTGTTGGTCGAGTGATATAATAAATCATTCTGTTCTACTGTAAGCTCTCTAGCAACGGAACATGACATATCTGCCGTTTTACATAAAAAGACAGCATAAGCTAAATTAAGTCAGATTCACTTTTTCGCATATTTAGAGCCTAATGTTCCCTGTGTTTCCATCTGGCTTATTCCCTCGTAGTACAGCTTTTATAGATAAATAGAGGAGCAACATTATAGATTTTTTAATAAAAATTTTATGTAAAATTGGGATTTGGGCGCATTAAGTTGTTTTTTTCATAAAACGGCAGACATTGTGTTTTCTCTTTCTCTTACTTTCATTTAGAGCTGTACCCTGGTCTTCATATGTATTCTCGATGTTGTCACTCAGCGCGAATAATCACTTCTGAAAGATGGGCAAGTCGGCATTTATCTCAGTTTTTATTATTTACTAACGCAGAATATGTATCAAAATGACCCTTAAGGCGCCCTGGGTCCAGCTTCCCGCTGGCTGCATGACCATTGTTACGAATAAAGACCGTTGCCCGTGTTATCTGCCGGCCGATCAGCTGACACCGGGCTGCAAAATTCGACCATTGCATCCAACGCTCGGCAAGGAGTTGTGAATTTATTCTGTTGCCGTACTTAAGCCAAGCAAGCGGACGGTGGAATAAATTCCATAATGGAACCATGAGAACCCGATACCCCATTCCCTAATGACTCCCACCAGTGTTAAAACGTGTTTAATATGGGGACTTCACAAAGTCTAACAATTAAATGGATGCTAACAACTAAATATCGATGGATCAGCAGACTGTTTATTTTAACTTTTGACCTTCATCATGGAATCACTGAACTCCAATTATCGATATCGATTGTCGACAATCATGTACTCCCGTCGTCAAATAATTGAAAATATCGAGTGCAGCAGCACCGCCCTACCTTCGTAGCTGCACAAAAATTTTCCCCCATCAGGTTTTCCAACTCATGTGCACTTAAAGGCGTACTTTATACGTACCGCGTCCTTGGCCTAGATCGTGATAACGAAATAATGTTAAAGGAAGACTCGAGTACTTGTATAAAAGTAAGACAAGTATTGTTCTTTGTCATGTTCTTTATCCTTGTACTTTAGGTTCAACGAACTGTCAAGCATTGTACCAGGTATAACGGTGGTGTTCTTGTCCCCTGTACTGTTAGCGCATGTATTTAAAAATTAGTGAAAATCACTGCAGCGTTTTAAGTTGTAAAGTGCAATATGATCATAACAACAGGAAATGTCATAACATGCACATGCCTACCTCTTCCGTTACGGTCCGTAACCAGTCCGAACTTTAAAATAGCATCTCTATTAAGTGAACCAAGCTGCACTATCTTGTTAACAGAGAAATTTTGCGATCGCCGTAGGGCTCTTCCTGCGCATCTATTAGTTCAGAGCTTATGTATTAACAATGGGATCTCTTACCATCGTAAGAATTATTAGTGCATCGGTGCTGTATATATCCTTAGTAGCGTTCAACATGCAGAGTTCATGTAATTCTTACAATAGTAAGACTAAGCGATCCCATCGTGTATGCGCAAGCTCTCAAATATTTGTGAAGTATTATGCATGCTATACAGCTACCAAACTATAGTCTACCTAGCTATAGTGCTACCAAGCTACAGTGCTACCAAGCTATAGTGTTACTTGCCATTAAGACACTCAACGTCATACCCACTCGGACAATATATGAAAGTCGAGAAATGGGACATTTTGTGTGACCGTCGCATCTGTCTCAACATGACTGAAAGTACAGTCGTTTATTATATTCTTAGTATTATCTGTGTGACTTGGTGGTAAGGCATTATTAAATTAAGACAGAGGAATGTCAACCCAGACTGATGTTTGAGAGCTTGCGCATTAACAACTGGACTTCTTACATCAGCGCATCGCTGCTGAATGAACCTTAGTAGTGTTCAATATGCAGAGTTAATGTAACTCTTACGATGGTAACAGATCCCACCTTTATTGCGCAAGCTCTTAATTATCTAGAAGTTGCGCCCGTGAGAATATTTCATTATCACGGGGAAAGATCAAGTTTGAGAAAGAAAGCAGAAAAACACATAACTTTTAAAAAAATTGCTGTTCTTAGAGTCTGACTTAGGCCATCAGTTTGCAACTAACACGTCCTATGACAGGGATAGGGACGCTCAATGCACAGCAATGTAATCTTTACATTCCTACAGCCCGAATATTATCTCCTAACTTCCATGTATATATATGCCTTGTGCTCACCTGTGATCCTGACCTAATTCCCAGCTGATCACATCCAACAGGTATAAATGCACACAGCATAAGATGCTACAGAAAATAGATGTTACTTTTAACTTGTTTCGTAAATACTGTATAACATATAAATATCATTCATTGTAATTAAAAGCTGTAAAACCAAGTAAGCTAATAAACTGCTCTGTACACGATATAAAATATTAATTCTAAGTAAAAGCTGTAAATCCAAGTATTCCAATATACAGACTGTATTCTTCTTCTTTATAACATTTAGTTGCACGGCATTCACAAACAAGGTATATTCAGCCTTCGGATACGAAACTTGCAACTAAAGTGCACTTTGCATAAAGGCCTATACTTACCACTATTCAGCTATTCCGTGGCATCAGCAGCAACGATATAATTGTATAACAAATTCCCACTAAACAAACTGTCCAGCTCTTTCCTGTTCAAACTGAATTTCACGACGCACAAAACTGCGTCGTGTTTCATTTCCCTCACCAGAATTATCCATCATTGTTTCTACTGCACTTAAATTTACAGAAACCATCAATCTAAAACCGATTTCTCGTTCCACCTAAAAGCACGAACGCCATCGGGCGTACTGCAAAAATACGAAGCAGCCTTAACGTCATAGAATCTAGCGTCAGTACACAGAGTAGGATATTAGCTATTGAGGACACAGCAGCCTGACTGACCTGACCTCTTTCTTCCTCGTAGCGAGATCGATAAATATTTATAGCAGTCAGCTGAGCTCTGTTCGCACGAGAGAAGTAGATTTCGCTTAGTAACTTACTCACTGATCATGAGGACTATGATGTTTTGTATAGTTTTAAGACTCTACTACGAGGGTAGTAAGCTATCACACTTTTCATTATCACTAAATTAGTGCACATTCCGCCTTGCAGCGACAAAATACCGTACAATCGTAATTAATTGATGTTTATACTTATTTTTCGTGGTTGCACGGCATTATTTACAATAACATCAACAGCAATTATCCTCTCAGTAATTACGGCACATTGTGTGTACGTGTAGCGATTAATCGCCATTCTACGGAGGGTTAGAAAATTTGCAGCTAAACAGATGGAACAATAAACGAAGCGGTATTTTTCTTCACATTCACACTGGTTTCATCTGAGTTGACGAACATGGTCATATTCTACAACTTAGGTCACGGACAATTACAGTGGAATCTGGAATCTGTCGTGCACGTGAAAAAAAGTATATTTGTTAGACAAGTTCATCTAAATTATTAAATGATAGAATGACAATGAATCCCTTTATGTGAACTTCATACTTAGTAACGAGATATACTTAATATAATGTTGTGTTCAAAGTTCCACGGTCATGGTATTGTTTTACTAAGAACTTCAGCCTTATTCTGAATGATAATTTTATTGTCGATAGTCACATAATATACCAGTTCAAAAAAAAAAATCAATTTAATAAGAAAATGGATTTCTACATACCGACAAAATGATGTATATGATCCACTTTGTCTCGAAACTTCATGTCTGTAAATTACGACAGAATACGTCAACACGCACGATTTGTATCATGAAAAAAAGTTGTGACGGATGCAGGGGTGCAGTCAAGCAGAAGTGCAGTCAAATGGAGTCGATTGCAGAAATTATGCATACTGACGGGGCTCTCTGGGAATTTTGATAGGAGAAACGAGCAAAGTGGAGGTTTGTGAAGGCCTACAAAACAGTGATAAGAAAAAAGTAGGTCAGAATAGACAGCTCTGCATTCCGCCAACGAAATAGCGATAAACTGGCGCCCTCAAAATTGCAGCTGAGAAGGCAGGTGTTGTTAGGTGACAGAATGAATTGGGACACAAAAGAGTACATGAAATAAGAGACAATGCAATGCTAGTTATTCAAGATTTGCTCTTTTCAGTCGTTCCCTGAATCCATGTTTACCATCGTATGCCTCCATTTTCCCGACACAAATAAACCGTAACTCTGCTCACACTACATCTAGTCAAGGTTAGATCTAAAGCCGAGATAAGATTTTTATATTCTCTTGCTTTGAAGTCGCTTTCAGCAGGTATAGACCAAATCAAACCCAGTATTTTTTTTTTTTTAAATCCTCGAGACAACTCGTGACAAGTCAGTATTACAATAGAACCAAACCCATGCATATCAATATAAGTTTGAAATTAAAATGTATACTTTCCATCTTTACAATAACTATTCTTCTTTCCATACCAACATTATTATTTAACACCCTATCCCTGCAGCACTGTTGATTTCACCTCATCGAAGGTGGCAGCACTTTGTCAGTGTTCTATTCACTGATGTCGCCTGACGTCACCTAAGCCGGGATTGGAGTTTCAGCGCCAGAAATTTCACGGCCACCAGCAACATCACTCAGATATGATAACATGTACGACGCCGAAGGGTAGTCAAAATGCAGGCTGATTTCTATTATTGTAGATGTTGTAGACAGAGAATATACGAGAAAGGCACAAAGAGGTGGAGTAAAAAAACAGATTGAAGTATGTTTTATATATTTTGGCTCGTACATTTTTACTGGGTGTAAACTTTAGGTGCAATACAATCTAATAAATGTAATGATCTTGTTAGAATCTGCAATCTCTTTCTCTTTCTCTCTCTCTCTCTCTCTCTCTCTCTCTCTCTCTCTCTTTCTCTCTCTCTGCGCACAAAAAATTACACTTACATACAATTACTCATATAAAGTCATGTGATTTAACTGTCACATTTCAACAGTTACACACAGTCCACCAGCAGTACTCAGAGTCTTGGCTCAATCGAGTATGTCTCTGTCAAACGGAAAAGGTCATGCATACGTTATAAATCAAGAGAAACACAAATTGAAACCACACCCATGTGTTTAGTGGCTAATTTCCTCCCAGTTTCGCTGAAATTGTATTTGTTTTGATGCTGTCAATGTATATGTAAGTTCCGCCAAATTTCGGCGAAATTGTAATGCTGTAAATGTATATGTAAGTTTCACCCAATTTCGCTGAAACTGTATGACATGTCTTGGCGCTGTAAATATATTTCGCTGTAACTGTAGGCCTGTATCATTTCGCTGAAAATACATCTGTTGTGACTTCACATGCACATTACCACTGCTAAGGCCACTTGTGCGTCGATCAGTTAATTAGTATTCTATCACTTTTACGCCTACTTTCATTAGTCAAAGGCCTTGAATAAGAAGAGAATGACGCACATTTAGGCGGACGAACACAGTGGAATCTCGATACTGAGTACTTATTTAATAAGTACACATTGTCTATGTGTATGACTTTCACAGCAAAGGATTCAACCCCATTCTATCGTTTCAATTTTCACGCGTTCCTCGGCATTTATATGTTTTCCTTAGTAATTAGTATAAATTTCTCCGTGCGCATACTTTTTATCGAGGTTCTACTCACACGCCTTCGCACTATTATTACCCCAGAGGCGAGGTCACTCTAGAACTGTCTCAACTTCCTGGGGAGTATATAGTGCAGCTGCCATATACAGACGCTGATCACTAGCATTCTGACGATATCTTTCACTGCCTACAGCCAGGACCCCATTTTACAGACGGGTGGACTGAGAAAAATATGAACGAAATGCTTTCCCAAGGCACATGACCGTGGTCACGAATCGAATCCACGACCCATATTTAGATCTTGAATACAACACCGCAACCATTCGGCCACGCTGTTCCACGCACCATAATAGCTTTATTTATCCATCCTCGACAATGTCATAGAGTTGTAGCTCGAGGGTGTCATTAACAGTGCTCTATGGAAAATGAAGGCTATAATTTTGCTCAGTGAAGTGATTCTACTATTCAACAAATTACGGCCATCAATACTGTAGCCTGGGGGAGGAGGCAGCAGCTAAAGACAAAAAAAAAGGATATATTGGAAAGATGAAGTAGAAATGGGGGAGGGAGACCTTTAGGGGAAGAAAATGAAATATATCAAGATGTCGTGTCTCTTTCGAAAGGGGGAAAGAGTGTTTGTTGCCATAGTTACTGTCCCGATATCACTCTACACTGTCCTTCTCTTTAACTTCAGACAGCAGCTATTGTAGTCTGGGGTTGAAGGCGCGCGGTAGGGGATAGAAGCTGAGGATGAGAGAAGGCAGGAAGAAAGAAAAAAAAAAGCCAACAAATCAAGGCGTCTTTTGGGGGTACTTGATTGCCATGGTAACTGCCCTGTAAGCGAATACTTAATAGTGTACATGTCCATCACCGTGGGCAGTGACCCCAGATTAAAGCTGTGGGTAGCCTTTTCTTTCTTTCTCTCTCTCTCAATTTTTTCTTCACCCTTGTTTCGCTCACTTTTCTAGACGCTCGCTCTTACTTCTCTTCTTAGAACTTCACACATTCTTAAGACGTGCTGTAATCACTTTTATTCTGTTTCTACCTCTTCCGCTCTCCCCATTTGTTTTTTAAATTATTTCATTTTACCTCTCTGTACATGAGAATAAATATACAACTGTAATGGGTCGAAGTCGGGACCACTTATTATTCCATAGATCGTTCTTTATAATGCAGCCACATCAGATTTCTCTTCCGAAAATAAAAGAAGCATCAGTCAATAAAAGTTAATGTAACAGACCCCGAGCCAATTTCTCTGGCAATTGAAAAATGGAGGATGAACGAAAGTGAGGCTTGTGATGCCCGATTGGCCATGCCTGAATCGTAACTGAGAATGGTCCATTCTGTTACACATTTTATCATTCTCTCTATTCCACACAAGTGCTTCTCACATCTACTTCCTCTCTTTTCACTCCTCGTTCTTTCTTTCTTTCTTTCTTTCTTTCTTTCTTTCTTTCTTTCTTTCTTCAGGTTTCCATATGTACTCTTTTCAATCTCAACACTTCCTCTTCCCCTACGAACAACAACATAAAACTGCAGATTACCAGACAAAGCACAGCTTGGAAACGCGAGGACACAAACATAAATCAAATAAGGACTCTGGGAATCGATACCCTGCTTGGGAAGATCAGGCTGAATTACTGAAGTCGATTATCTCACAGAGGGCGATTATCTACTCAAGTATCCTTTCTACCAACAATCTGCTGGGGCTAGACTTGGCTGATATTTTATCAGTCTTTGAAACAGTCTTTGAAACAGTCTTTGAAACAGTCTTTGAAACAGTCTTTGAAACAGTCTTTGGAACAGTCTTTGAAACAGTCTTTGAAACAGTCTTTGAAACAATGCTGAACTGTAAGGCTGAATGATTAGGGCGTTGGAGCCAGGATTAAATGTGTTAGGATTGATTTTCACCATTGTCCTGTTGTACATGCGATGGAAAAGCACATTATTAAAGCTAAATAATTTGGTATATATTCCTTTTATCAACTGCAGGGCCTCGTCCCAAAACACAAACATCACCACCACCACAACCACCACCACCACCACCACCATCACCACCATCAACAACAACAGCAGCAGCAAAGTTTCGTCAGTTCCTCTGTAACACTTGGATTGCACAAGATAGAATAAAAGCAGGTCGGTGGGACAGGTCTCTGTTTGCGCTAGAGGTAGCTAATTTTGCTTTTCACCAGCCTGATGCTATCTTGCATACGCATCTAATTAAACGCTTCTGCCAAATTTGTGTCACAGATTTCTTGAGAACTACGTAACGTAAAAAACATGCGGCTTCCACTTAAATTCATAGAAAAATACACAAAAGGTAACTATACACATCAGTCCTCTTTATTTTTTAAACTCTATTTTAAAAAAGAGAATGTGTATATAACGAAATACAATCTCCGATAGATCTTTTGAGTCCGCCCGATACGCCAGTTGTCAGCAAAGCCGGTCATACTTTTAACACCAACGCCCTATTGTGTTTACGAATTGGCGGTAGATCTATACAAAAATGCCAGCAAAGCGTCTATTTGGAGGAGTTTTGCGGCCTCGGCAGTGAAATGTCAGAAGAAGAGCAAATTCTGGTGGAGGTAAATGTATTTCTTAACCTATTCTTCTGCGTCTGCATCACCCATGTTGTAAACTGAACTGCAGTGACCCAAATTAAAGCTGTGGGCAGAAAGAAAAGCAATATTGGACATAATCTAATTCCGAAGACCTAGATAGACCAGTACACTAGCTTCAAAAGATTTCTGTGTTGGCACCACCCAAACTGTAAACTGCAGTAGCAGTTTGGTCGTTTGCTTCACACAATAACCCAGCAAATTTGAGGGTGCTTTGACAGAATAAAAAGTATTTTATTATCTCCACCACAACGGCCATCAGAGTACAAGAAAGCAAATGAATGACCCCAAGCGCAGGCACAGCCCCTTCGCAACGACCTGTCTTGACTCTCGTTACGGACCAACGATCTACTAAAGACCAAGGGCCTAGGACTACACCAGCTCCTCTCCATATCCGCACCCCCACTCTAGTTACAGACGTAAACTGACCAACGATCTACTAAAGACCAAGGGCCTAGGACTATACTAGCTCCTCTCCATATCCGCATCCCTACTCTAGTAACAGACGTACCCGGATCAACGGTCTACTAAAGACCAAGGCCTATATCCGCATCCCCACTCTAGTTACAGACGTAAACTGACCAACGGACTACTAACGAAAACGGACTTAGGACTTCACTAGCTACTCTCCATACCTCTACTCCTCACATCCCCTTACCACAATGGCGTGCCAATTTTAGCATTGCAACGGTTGTTATTTGTCATCTTATTTCAAGGGCTTGCCAAATCCCAAAAAATGTGGTGCAATTTTCCTGTCTATAGCAATGTGACATTACTTGATGTATGGATTGCGTGATTCATATTCGGATTCCATCATACTCTGTCTGTCTACCTAACAGTCTGGGTGACCTCCTCTGAGAGTTTCGTGGAGAAAGGGACTTAGAGCTGATCTTCCTGTTTGCAAGTAATGGATAATCAGATTATAGCAGAAGGTGCCATAAAACAAAAATTGGAACTAACAGTACTGGTGCAAGATAAACTGCTGCAGTGCAGAAAACATTCAGGAGTATAGGCTGATACTGATAGTATAAACCAACAGAAAGAAAAGCAAGCAGGTAGGAAGACGGCAGAGAGAAGTGGGCAATTAACAGGCACCCAGGCAGGCAGACAGACAGACAGACAGACAGACAGACAGCAGACAGACAGACAGACAGACAGACAGACAGACAGACAGACAGACAGACAGACAGACAGACAGACAGACAGACAGACAG
>JAWQUT010000480.1:531458-559827 GCA_033807755.1 Ellobium chinense
AGAGTGGCGACTAGTCGAATGATAGTCACATTTTTGCATGCAGTATTTAAAATATTTTTGAGAATGTTCATCTGGCTATTGCTCTTGAGAAGTTGATAGTTGGGTTTCAATTCAATTCAATTTTATTTCAATTCAATTTTATTTCCAATGTAACACCAGTTACAAAACATAGAATGACTGCGATCACAGGTCAAAATACATCAACATCATGGGACATTCGGACTTCCGCTTTACATCATAAGAAAGAACTTTACGTCATAGCGGAAGAACAGAAATATCCTCCAGGAAAATTCAAAATAATAACATTAAAGTGTTGATTCGACAGCCATAGGATGTTTGAAAGGCCATTACGATTCCGTCTTAATGTGACGGCAAAGTCTGACCTAAACTTTGCCTGGGTGTTGGACTGAACTTGGCGGGAGTAATAAAATTATTAATGGTAAGTATAAGAAAAAAAAAAGAATAATAAAGGACAATTTTGGCATACTGTCCTATCGGCAAACTGTCCGTTCGGCATATCGTCCATTCGGCATAGCGTCCTTTCGGCATAACGTCCGTTTGGAATAGCATCCGTTCGGCACAGTATCTTTCGGCACAGTGTCTTGCGGCATAATGTCTTTCGTCATAACGTCCGGGTACCAAGACAAAAATGAAAACGCGCGAAACGTATAAATGTTGTAAGCTCCAGTACCTACATGATCTGAAAGCATAACGACTAAAGTTTAGCGCTGCTGAATTCTATTGTAAATGTCAGCCATAATTTGTCTACGTTGTCACATCAGGCTGATGTGTTTTCTAACTGGTGAACACTCAGTAGGTCAGGTCACCCAGCAGCTGGATCCATCAATCTATTCAGCTCCATGTGTTTCGCCCATGTACCACGTCTGTGGTCTGGGCTTATTCCTAATAAACGTGTTAAACTCGTTAAACTTGTTGTAATTCATATGATTTAATCGGCGAATTGGTACTTAAAATTAACCATTATGAAAACATAGCAAGTCTATAAAGAAATTTAGACCTAAGTTTATTACTCATTGTAAACTCATCCTCATTCTCTCAATGGTCCGAGCCGACAAGGCCTTTATTTGTTTCCGCGTAGATAGTTACTGCGACAGGACTCTGCTTGCGCAAGGGATCAATCGCTTCGCTTTCTGTTAGTCTGATGCTAATCTTGAAATTGAAAACTGTTGTTTTGTTTTCCTCCACCAAGAGTGGCACCGGCCTGTTGGAGAACCAAAACGGTGACCCGTTGCGCAACAATCTGCCGTTACTCTACCCTGGCTAATAAATAACACTAAGGTCACGACAACCGAACGAAGTCTATGCGGCGCACACCCATGGCCAAGTGCCCTGGGTGTTACATCACCATAACTAATGCACATTTTGAGCTTTGGCAGTGGTATACAGTCTCCCATGTCAAATCCAAAGAGAGCTGCACACCAAGGTATGTTCAATGAAAACCGACTGAACAATAAAAAAAAACAAAAAAGGGGATTTTAGATCAGTTTGCCCTGGACATGCTTTGGTATACATCTCTGGTGTAGCAGTCTTTGGATCTTACAGTTGAAAATTGTTCGACAAAATGTAAAGTAGTGCGTTAGTTTTGGTGATGTACTATCGTGGTCACTGACCGAGAGCATTTCACGGTATATAGATCTCATTTCATATAAAAAAGAATAAAATAGTCACAATTTGTCATCCGCCTAGAATTCACCTCTATAACCATTGTTGACAATATTGTTCTCCCCATGAATAGAGAGAACGGGAATACAAGTCAGGATGGATGGATGTGAGTGAGTGAGTGAGTGAGTGAGTGAGTGAGTGAGTGTGAGTGAGTGAGTGAGTGAGTGAGTGAGTGAGTGAGTGAGTGAGTGAGAAATGCCTTATTCGACGGTGGCTCGTCTTCCACTGCAACCTGTGCACAGTCACGTGATGACAATTACGAGAAACTTGGTACAAACATATATTACACCTCCAACAGAGGGAAGATCATTATGTGGTCAGGGAGTCACGAGGGCGTCATTCATATTACTGCTGATATCACTGTTGATACTATAACTGTTGTATACTGCAGGCGAGCTAGACCGGCAACAGCTGGAGTCGCGGCACCGACAACAACACCCCAATCTGGTATAATCTAGTAAGTGCATGACTGAAACCGGAGGACTAAATGTTTCTACACGTTTCTGCACCGGCCAAAATATATATTATGACCTGCTCTTTTCCCTTGTTTTCTGCGGAGTTTAACCACACAAAAATAAACGAAGAGGCTTTCAAACATGTTGACTTCGATTGTTGAAGGGTTTTAGTTATAAATTGGTGAGTCCAAATTTGGGATATAACTGAAGTTTGGCCAAAGAGTGACATGTTAAGTTTTACCAGATGACCGGAGAACAGCTCAGTGCAGGCTTTCATTACTTTGGATGGCCAAAAAAAAAAAAAGTCCGGTAATTTTTCGATTGCTTGTTTGTTTGTTTGTCTGAGTTGGGTTTAACATCCGTTATCAGCACATTTATGGCTATATTAGAGATGACATTGAATCCCTAGTCAGACGGCAGAGAAGAGGGTGGCTTTCAACAACACAAAGAACAAAAACAAGAAGAAGAAGAAGAAGAAGAAGAAGAAGAAGAAGAAGAAGAACAACAACAACAACAACAACAAAATAATAATAACAACAATAACAAAAAATACAAGAACAACAACATCAACAACACCAACAACAACAACACCACCAACAACTACAACAACATCAACACCAACACAACCACCACCACCACCACCACCACCAACAACAACAACAACAACAACAACAACAACAACAACAACAACACTCCGTCCACCCCAGCAGATAGCTCATGGGATGAAGGCCAGCTTCACCCGTCACGTGCTGATTCCACACTCTCCGTTCATTTCCCTGACGCCGATATTAGTAAATATATAACTGATCAAATTATCATTCTTATACTTGTTAACCGGGATAATTCTACAACTCAAAAAAAAAAATTCATGTTCTCATTAAAAGGTGAGTAGCAATTTTCACAGCGCTCAAACTCAAACTGCTTACAGTAACACTAAAGTACTGACTTCGGATAAAACCAGACCTGGGCAGACATACACAAGATAGAAGAATGCAGCTAAACTGTTGGCTATGGAGCAAGAATAGAGAGCTTCTGTTTTCAAGTTCGGATCTCATAATATGAACTGTTATGGCGGGGGTAACCATGTGCATGGCATTTCATGAGGTTTCTGTCATATTATATGCTACGAACTGAAGCCAGGTATGAATTTCACAATAAGTTCATAGCAGGCCGTATGGTCTTAACACCACGATTATACGCATAACTACCTCTGCCATAACGAGTGGTAAGCGATCCGGAAATGGAAATTAAAGCTCTTCTATTGGCACTTGTATATAATATACATTGTATAAGTCTTATATATATATAGTACTGGTTTGATTAAGGAGGTCATAACAGGGACCGTATACATGATATGGCTGCGTGAATAGTAATACTTAGTGTACCTGGTTTTGGAATCGATATCACGACACGCTGGGGAATCCCTGTGTACTCTGTATGCGCATGCCCACCTCTGCCAGAACGGCACGTACAAGATCCGAATACGAAAATTGAAACTCTGCCCTTGGCACTTGTATGGACATAATATTAATGTACACATAATCTGTGTTGATTAATGAGTTCTTACAGCGGATCTTTTACATGGATAATGAACAGATCTTTAGAATAATTTGGATTATACCAAACATGTTCAAGGCGCTGCACAGCTAGCGACCAGCAATGACTTTGTTATATATTTCATTTATAATATTATGTATGTACATGTATGATGTGTATTGTTATATGTGTTTGTATTATGAATGAGATGAATAACACTGTATGACATTGTAAAACAATTTCCCAACGGGTTAAATAAAGTCGTATTTTCATTTTTTTTTTTTCATTTTACATTCAAATTCGTAAAGTAGTGTCAAAAAGCAACAACAAGAGCACAACATTACCAGGGCTGGGCAGAACTTAGATCATAATATGAAGGCACACATGAACTTGATCTGAGCTTAATTGCTATTATAGACGAACTAATCTGGATCTAAACTGCAGCTATTTTGGGTGCTTGACCTGAACTTTAATTTTCTGCCTTACTTTCAGTTCAATTCATAGCTATCTCGAAAATCAGAACCGAATTCCAATTTCAAAACTTAGAGGAATGAATCGGGTCTGAATACTACTCAATTTTTGTGGAAGTGATCTAAATTTGACCTCACGGCTGTTTTTTCCTTAATGAATTGACATTTACCTAAACTGACTTTTCTAATGAATTTGTTCAACTCTGAACATTACAGTGACATCAACATTTTTATTATTTCCTCAGTATTATCGGCGTGGGTCATGGCTTAACTGGTTGGATGAAAAATAATTATAGGAAACACATACCGCGTTCTAATCTCCCCTTAGATAACACTGTGACCCGGTTAATCACTGCTGTATGTAATGCTACACTAAAACTGAAAGGGAAAATTCCACAGCAGATAACATGTTATGGAGCTGTTTTATGCGGGCAGTAGGAGGTGAAAAAATTCCGCGGAAGGATGTAGGGTGGCGTTTATCGATATTAAGCTAGGTAGGTGGGCAGGGTCGGATTATATATGTGGCAGATGGGGATATACCCCTCCCCTCCCCCTTCATGACATTTAGGCCCATCTATTCCCTGGAATATGCTGCTAGGTAGGGATAGGGAAAAGGTTAGAAAAGAAAGCAGAAAATCCATTGAGGGAAGGATTAATGCCGGGGAAATTATTTTTATCTATTCAGGGAAACTTATGACAATTAAAAAAAAATGGAAATACGACTTTTATTTACCTCACAGGGAAATTGGTTTACGATGTCAAGCAACGTTATAAATCCCATTCACAATACAAACACAGAACAATACACTTCATACAAATAAATACATAATGTTACAAATGAAATGTATAACACAGTCATTGCTGGTCGCCCACAGTGCAACGCCCTTGTTTTCACTCCCTCTCCCCTCCAACTCCCCCCCCCCCCCCCCCCCCCCCCNGCTCTAAAGCGAGGCACTCATTTACACCTGAGTCAAGTGGTGAAAGGGATGTGAAGTGTCTTTTCCAAGAATATCACAATGTCAGCCTCCGTTAAGTCGAGATCGCAAACCACAGATTTGACAGTCTTCATTTCATGAGTTCGACTCACAAACCACATGGACATATCCTTAAACATTAACACTCCGCCACTGAATGAAGGCAACAGGTTCATCCACCTTCTGAGATAAAGAAGACGAAGGGTTTGTTTGTTTGACTCGTGGGCCGGGCAGTTCATACTGTAACGTCCTTAGGAAAGACTCTTCAACTTCTCTCTCCACACGCGACTCAACAGTAAATGAGTACCTGGCTTTATCGATATTAAGCTAGGTAGGTGGGCAGGGTCGGATTATATATGTGGCAGATGGGGATATACCCCTCTCCTCCCCCTTCATGACATTTAGGCCCATCTATTCCCTGGAATATGCTGCTAGGTAGGGATAGGGAAAAGGTCCCTTCTCTCCCCAAGCCGTCCCAGCTCCACGCAGATATCACCGAAAGATGCCATCCTTATGGACACCTAATTTTGATGGATTGTGTCTTGAATTGCCATGCTAGACCTCTTGGGTAATACACATGCATGACTTAGATTTGGAGGCTCGTAAGTGGCATTACCGAAGCCTGTTGAGATAGAAAAGTGATCTACCCACGGGAGGCTCTCTGTGCCCAAGACCTGATAAGGCCATGACCCGATTTTGAATACAGTGGAACCTGGTTTGACTGCCATCTGGTATAGAGACTCGGTGTCATGGATGACCATTCATATTTCTTATAGACGGTCATGATATAGGCAGCAGCCTCATCTCATTTAAATGCATTTTACTGATGGCTTGTTTCGAAAAAAGATCATTACAGCCGTGAAAGAAAAATCTGAGGTGCCCCTAAAAATACCCCCCCCCCCCCCCCCCCCCAAAAAAANCCCCCCCCACCCCCCATCTAGCAAGTCTTTCTGTCAAAGAGCCAAAACAACTGCTAAATGGGGTTTTCTTCCTCTAAAGAGCTTCTGTAGTCTCGTTCTCCCGGTTAAACTAGAGAGTAAGTTTCCCATATGAGGGGCCCCAATATCCAGATATATTAAAAATAATCTACCTCTGTGCTATATTTCTTGCTTTTATAAAACAGCACAATTTGCAACATATTTCGAGCAGTGTTGCCCGACTAAAAAGATATGAAATTGAAAGTTACAAAAAAGGAAAAAAAATGAAAATACAACTTTCATTTATCCCGTAGAGAAGTTGGTTTACAATGTTTTACAGTGTTATAGATCTCATTCATAATACAAACACAGAACAATACACAATATACATGGAAATACATAATATTACAAGTGAAATACATAACAAAGTTCGTCCTTCCAGCTCTAAAGCCAGGTACTCATTTACAGTTGAGTCGCGTGTGGAGAGAGAAGTTGAAGAGTCTTTCCTAAGGACGCTACAGTATGAACTGCCCGGCCCACGAGTCAAACAAACAAACCCTTGACTTGACAGTTTTCTGTTTCTGAGTGCGACTAACAAGCCTTACGGCCATGCTGCCTCCCAGATGTGCTTGAAACGTATGAGACTGTTTTATAACATCGAATCTATATAAGGACGACGTACTTTACAGCATGGAAGTAAGCCCCTCTTCCTCATAAAAAAAACAACAACCAAACCCCGATGCGTGATTGTAACGGGAGGTAACTGAGGTAAAGTCACTGGCGCTTTGAAAATTCTCGTAGCATTCCCTAACTCAGTCGGCAACAAAGGTTTGAGGCACCTATTAGAAGGCCAGATAATTCATTTTGTACAGCCCAATTAATCTGCTAATATATAAAATCCTCTTTTTTTTTGTGTCCTGCCATCCAGTGTCAGGGTGTTGAAATATGTAAAATAACACGTGATTTAACTGGAGCATCCAATTTTAAAGTTTCAGGTACAATTTGAGCCTGCTAGACATGAAAACAAAGTTTGTTAGACCTATGTATTAGGACTCGGTCAAAACCAGCCTAATGAAAACTTGGGGACCAAATTAGAATTCGAGGTGACTTTTTTAATAAGAGATTTGTGAAAAATTTTGGGCGTTGGCCCCTCTTTTTCTTCTCGTTAAAAGATCGGGCAAAAGAAGTACTTTCACTTCCATGGGCGAAATATACCGAAATCACAGTGGTATTTGTAGAATAGCACAAAATGTTAATAGGGCCAAAAGAAGAAAAAACAATAGGTTCCAGGTTTGTGACACCTATTAGAGGGGAAAATCACTCATTGTGTACAACCCAATTAATCTGCTAATATATAAAATCCCTCATTTTTGGGGCCCTGCCAGCCAGTGGTAGGGTGCAGACATGTGTAAAATGATTTGTGATCTAAATAAAGCATCCAATTTTAAAGTTTCAGGTACAATTTGAGCCTTCTAGATAAAAAAATAAAATGTGTAGGCCTATGTATTCGCACGCGGTCAAAACCAGCCAAATGAAAAATTGGGGACCAAATCAGAATTTGAGGTGATCTTTTTCAAAAAACATTTGTGAAAAATGTTGGGCGTTGATCCCCCTTTCTCTTCCCCTTAAAGATCGGGCAAAAGAAGTACTTCAACCTCCAAATCACAGTGGTATAATATGTGGAATACCACAAAATGTTAATAGGGCCAAAAGAAGAAAAAACAATAGACTTTGAGCGGTTGTAACGGGAGGTAGCTGAGGTTGAGGTCACTGGCACTTGGAAAATTCGTGTAGCCTCCCTTAACTCAGTCGGCAATGAAAAATGAACTTCTATAGTGGAACCTGCTCCTCAGAAACGTAGTCGCCTCAACCAAGTAGTCTACTTATGCAGGCTGAGTTTTGTAGTCGAGACATTATAAAGAACATTTTCCTTCCTTAGGGTCAAATAGTCTTGGTCGTCGACCTGGCATAAAAATATGCAATTTTAAATAGTCCCTATAAAATCAGCAAACTAGCCATGGGGAGGGGGAGAAGGGGTAGGATTTAATTTCAAAGGCTTAGATAGGTGCAAATACGGGTGTAGACTCAGAATAGGTAAGGCTTAGTCAGTCAAGTATAAAATTTGTGATTGTTGCTAGGTGGGTAAGGTTACCCTGTTTACTGAGTGAAAAGGCCTAAAATATTAGATAGCCTGCTTCACTGCCTAAGTTCTCAAAAGCTACCTGGTTCAGGGACATTTTTCTTTGTGTCAATATTTGGAGGAAGAGCTAAACAACATATTTGGAAAGTATTTTGACACGTCACCCCAGGATAATGAGAGGTGTAAAACCTAATATAGCCAACAGTAAAAAAAAACAACACTGGCATCTTCATACCTTACGGTTGCTGCATAGCACGGAAGACAAACTATAGAAAGAAACATTTCTACCCAATGTTCGTGCTGTAACCCTGCTTTGGAGGTTTCAGATTAGACAACTGGACCTGGCATTATGCAGTCTGTTTCCTTATAAAAGCAGCGAAGCAGCGTGGCCTAATGGCTACGGCGTCGGACTCAAGATCTAAAGGGCGTGAGTTCGATTTCCGACCACGGCTGTATTGTAATTGTCGTGGGAAAGCATTTCATTCACATTTTCCTCAGTTCATCTGTCTGAAAATGGGTACCTGGCTATATTCAGTGAAAGACACTGTCATAGCGCCAGTGATCAGCGCCTATTAATGGCGTCACAGGGAGCTGAGAAATTCCAGAGTTACATGGTCTGCCTGCGTAAAAATAATGAATGCGGGGATCAGATAAAAAAATTATAAGCCGCATTATTACTATTATTATTATTACAATAAAACGACGTGAGAAATAGCGATAGTGGTGGATTAGGCAGACGGTCGCGATTTGCATGTTAAGTATATAGGAAAAAAAAATATAAAACACGGTTACCTTGGCTGGTGGGAGCCATATACAGACTATCGCTAGATCAGGCTGTACTGTTGTCGTGAACTTTTGTTTTTCTTAAAATGCACAGATTACCACAAGGCACCAAAAGGGTTTTTATTGAGGGAACTCAAGCAACCTGGCTTAATGTCGCGGCCGTGATGGGTTTAGTTCTTGCCATGGTCATATTGTGGGTGCCTTGCTAGAGTATTAATTTTCATTTATAATTTTTTTTCCGAACACCTTTCTGCAAAGTGAATATCTGGCTATAAGCAGTGACAGATACTGTCAAAAATATCAGTAAAATAACTAGAAACTGAAAAGGCTGTTCCTTAGGCAATAGCGAGCTGCTTTGGCACAGTGCAGTCAGTGAACTCGAGCTGAACCCGGAAGTCCGGCAAATTTCATAGACAGTAATACCTCGGACTACTCCTTTTTTTCTGCATTGTTTAGGGTTAGAGGCAGGCAGGGTTAGAAGTAGAGTTAAAAAAGAAAAAAAAACAACACTGGGACAGTCCCTAGACATATCATTGTCTAAAAACTCTCTTATGTGTGCTTTCTCTTTTCTAATCCTGCCTCTAACTCTAATCCAAGCACTACATAGCAGAGTCTCAGGATAATACCTAGGAAGAAAGTCACACAGTCAGATATACCTGCCCCTAACCCTTATCCAAGCACTACATAGCAGAGTCTCAGGATAATACTTAGGAAGAAAGTCACAGAGTCAGATATACGCGATATCAGTGTCAGGCAAAGCAGCATGCTTAAAGGTAAGATTTACCCTTATACATGATTTAAAGTTATAGCAGCCCACATGGTCAAAAACAACAACTGGACTGTCAGAGCCAGTAACATAGAGTACCGATATATTATAATCTGTCCTCTGTGCAAATTGTGTGAAATAATTGTATAACATGGAACCACATCGCAAAAATGGTGAAATTCAGTCCTAAATTTACAAAAAAAACCCCACCTATTGCAGGTAGTGTTTCCCAATAACGTCAGCGGGTCTTGTAGTTTGCAAAAGAAGACCAAATTTTTAAGTCCTTTTCATCTACATTGAAGTTGTGAATAAATCTAAATGAAGGACCCCCACTGTAAACAGTATATAATTTGAGTACAGTGATGGCACCAGACCTGCGGACTAGCCTTGGCCATCTTGGAACATTCCCGTTGTTCTAGAAGAAAATTTATTAAATGGCTCAAAGAGATTTTACAATTTGGCCCCCGAAACCTTAAAGGCAATATCATGGGATTGTCCCAATGGCCTGAGCTGATGTTAGAGGCACGAGTCGAACTAATAAAACAACGATACTGTCTCGACTTAGACAGATTAACGAGACATCTATTAACCTAAAACATTTGGAAAAGTCCAGTAAACTCTTGCAATACAGTAGTACTGTTGTGGTTTCGATGTGGCATTCCTGCCTTGTACTCTCATGGTTTCATTCACAGACGCATTTATCTCATTCTCCCAAAATTGAGGGTAATCAGGTTTATGTAAGCGACCACGGAATAAACGAATCATTTGTTACAGTTTGAATGAGAATATTCTCTTGAGGGATTGGGCTACGGGATGGGTGGAAATATAATATGGTAACGATCTTATATCTTGACCCATTTTCCTCGCTCCAGTTTTGACGATTTTACTCTGTGGGCGAGAAATTTTGCAGTCAACTGACTGTTGCCTCATGCTCCAGATGTAGAGACTGTCCACAATAACCCAAGGCTCCATGAAGCAGTTTTGTGATAATTTTGACACTTTAAAGAAGGTGGTAGTCTGGGCATGATAGAACGTGATGTTGAAATGTAAGACGTAATTATTTGTTTCACTCGTTCCCCTTGCTTGAGGTCCAGCGGTGGATGGGTGGAAAGACAACAGAGGAAAGCGAATACACCATGGAGAGGGTAAGTCACGTTTTAGCGCCACTTTGTTACAAGTGGACGTCGAAATGGATTATGAAAGAGCGCCACATCTTCAATAAATTTAGAATATGTAAGATTGCAATTGAGCACCTTTTCTTCTGCAATGACAATGGAAACAAATTACTTGATGTGTACTCAAGGATTGATTCAAATTAATATATATATGTATATATAATTCTGAATCTTTTCTAACATTTCTTACAAACATTTCCAAATATGTAGAACAGTTAGATGAATGCAAATACTGTATATTTTTGTTATATAAACTTGCAGACATGACACATATAAGGACTTTCAAAACTTCACCACATCATTTAAAATGTACACAAGGTTACGATAATCTATATATCTCAATATGAAAGAAGTAGTCCATTCTAAATTTTGTACAGTATAATATATGATTGATTTGAAAATTGTTATTTGTGGTACCCATACATTTCTAAAACGACGCCAGTTGTTGATGTTATTTATTTATGACTTTTGATTGAGATATCGGAGATACGTTTTGGGTTTCAATTATGCGAGGGTAGGAGGAGTTTTGGCGACTTTACTACATGGAAATGTACATATTTGACAGAGGGTTGATCCCATCACATATTTTATCAGTTTTGGCTTTGTAAAATTTAACCTCATCATTTTGACAAAAGTAATTTATTGCACCAAAATTATCAGATTACCTTTCCCGCATTTTGTTTAGGTGTAACCTCCCATGTGTGCTTCATTTTGCTGCGTCTAAATGTCATTATTAGAATTAAGGGAATATAAATATTAAATCATTACCTTGCATTTTCAACAATAAAATTCGACTACCGCGCTCAGCGCTCGGGAAGAAAATGCGTAGGTATATATCTCATTTGCCACATTCAAGAGTAGTGAGCGGACGATAGAATTCATTCTATCACAGTATCAAGAAAGTCAAGACTCTAGTTTCCTAAGTCTGTAATGGACTGAGAAAAGATAATCAGATTGATTAAAGGTTGAACAAAGATAATTTGAATGACTTGACAATTTCATGTTCAGCATGGCGTATTTTTACCAGTCTAGACCATGTTTCATCATACTACAGTCTGATTGGCCACGATATTATGTAATGTGATGAGCCAGCAAGATGCGCCAGAAAATTAAGGGCATGAGAGTGTTCATCCCTCCTCTCCTGTAACCCCATCCAGGTAAAGATACAGTAGAACCTCGATATAAAGTATAGTTTGATGCATGGAGTATACTTATTATTGAGGTGTATTTAAAATCGAAATCCACCTGAATAATGAAATGACAGCATAATATGGAATCCGTATATGTGAAAATTTTACTTAACAACAAAGTATACGTACTAAATGAGAACGAGTTATCGAAGTACACCGTGCAAAATGTTTGAGGCCATGGCATTTTGCTTCGTGTGCATATTCAATCTCAACCGTCCTTCGACCCCCATCCTCACCCCCACTCCCTTCTCCAAATCCCATCCGGAAAATTCATTACAAATATACCTCCACGCTTTATTTCACACGTTCCAACACAAGTGCGTAGTTGTTCTGGAGATGGTTTTTTCTATCATCAGGTTTAGGCTTCTTGTGTCGTAGGTTGTGGTCGAAAAGAATGGATGATATGAGATCACTTCGCCCTGTTTTGTGCCAGGCTTTCGAGTGCGAGTAGTTTAAAGCTGAGTCGCCGCCTGCTTGGTTAATGAGTAAGTATGCAATTAGATAACTGTCCGTCAAATTAAACGAAACAGATTTTGTTATGTTCAAGTTTTATCAGTTCAATCTAATGCAATGAATTAATTGAACTCAGGTTACATAGTAACTTATGGACTGAGAAAAGATAAAAAAAACATTATAAAACATTATAAAAAAGTCCATACAGAAAATGGTCAAATCACTTTTCTCCACTTGTCTTAAATGGAGCATACTGTTTATGTTATAACTGATTTACGAACAGAACCGTTTGCTTCTTTGCTGTACAATATTTATTTATACTGAGCCACTTTGCGGAACAATGAGCAGAATAACTAGAACTATGGAGATATCTGGCGAAACAGCAGAAAGAGCAGCGGCTATTGCTGTAGATTTTTTCCCCTGAGGATCTAAGTTTTGTGAAAAATCGGAAATAGTTTTTTTTTTTTTACCAGGACTCAACTTTCACGAGCCCTACATAATGATTTTGTCGTGTGTGTTTACTAGTGAGCGTAGAAGTTATGAGTGTATCAGCTCACGCACTTCCTACCAGGGTGGACAGATTTCTGAAATTTGGTCTAATTTGCCATCCCTGCTTTGTGCCGTTAGATAAGCATAGGTCTACTAAGATCGGTAAATAATGGAAGATAGCTAACTGCGTTCCTTTGCGGAGAGTTAAATTCTTTGAAAAAGTTGGAACGAAATAATCTTTCGCTGGAACTGATTTTGGTGGGTCATGCTCAAAACGCGAAATTCGGGAAAATTAGATCCTCGCAAAAAAAAAAAAAGAAGCAAAACCAAAACACCATTTCTACAATATTCTACCTATTTCTTCAACAGTGGCCGACATGAACGTGGACACTCTGGTCCAAGATCTCGGAGGCTGCGGATGCTTCCAGGTCAGTCTTGTGATTTCCACAACGTTCACATCCTTTGCTGCTGTTTGGGGGATGATGATGATGGCTTTCGGCAACTACAACCCAGGCTGGACATGCGCAGACAATATTCTGTCGGTTAACGATTCAGATCTGGGCTCGTCAACCATTTTCACGCCTCACAATACAGTTTATCGTGATGAAATGTTGGATGCAAACAGTGATATCATTGACATCATTAATTCTACAGCCATGAGTGTCACAGGGTCTCCAGTGGATACGCTCCTCGTTGTAAATTCAACGAGGAATTTCAGTGCCGTAGATGTTTGTGAGACACTGAAATCATGTCGCCATGTGATCTTTCACTCGGAATCTTCCACAATAGTGTCCGAGTGGAAACTGGTATGCGACAAAAGTTGGGTCCCTTCCGTCATCATCATAATCCAGATGGCTGGCGTATTGTTGGGTTCGTACGTGACTGGTCAGTTAGGTGACCGTCTTGGACGAAGAATCAGTTTGTACGGAAACGTGGCTTTCCACGCCTTGGCTAACTTGCTGGCAGTGTTTTCCGTCTCCTGGCAAATGTTTGCCATCTTGCGTTTTTTCGTCGGGTTTGGCGTAGGCGGGATTCTGGCCTGTTCTTTTGTATACTCCATCGAGTTTATCACAAATTGGTGGCGAGGAATGTTAGGAGCTCTTCCCGTGTGGAATGTCGGCGCTGCTACCTTCTCCGTGGCGGTCCTTCTTCTGCGAGATTGGCGGCATGTGCACGTTGCCACCTGCGTTCTCTCTGTCCTCGCTTTTCTCCCTGTAGTTTGGGTTCCAGAGAGCATGAGATGGTTAGCTGTTCAAAGCAATGACAAAGGAGCCAACAAAGTTCTTAGGAAGATAGCTTATATGAACAAGCGACCTGTCCCCAGTGCTGAAATTCTTGAAGCCATCGCTCAGGAAGAGCGAGAACGTTCCAAAATCACACAGGAAAATAAACCGACTTACCTGGATCTGTTTAAAGAAACCTCCGTCAGGAAAGCTACCATTATTATGGGTATAGTTTGGATTTGCTTGTCCATAATCTACTACGCCATAAGCTTCGGAGTCAGGACGTTTTCTGGTGACTTCTTCATCAATTTCCTGATTTTCTCGGTAGCGGAAATCCCTGGGATGCTGTTTGTGGCGCCTGCTGCAAACATATTAGGTCGTCGTTGGGGTAGCGTGGTTCACATGTTCGTGTCTGCTGTGGTGTGTTTAGCGACGGTACCTGTCATTTTTCTGGTCCAAGACGAAGGTGTCAAAGGTCGTGTGATCACAGGACTGGCCCTGGCAGCCAAACTGGCGATCGTAGGGGCCTGGCAAGTTGTGGGAGTGTTCTCCACAGAGTTGTGCCCGACGGTGGTGAGGAATTTGAGCCTCGGTTTTCTGAATGCTGCATCTCGGATTGGTTCTATGATCGCTCCATACATCATCCCTGACGACTCTGCCTCGTTGTACTTGTCTTTCCTCTTCATGGGCCTCCTGATGCTCGTCTGCTGCGGTCTTCTCATAGCGCTTCCAGAAACCAAGGGCAGACCACTAGAAGATACGATGAAAGCCCGGACACCGATAGTGAAGTTATCGCCCCGCGGTTGTGAACTGAATAACAATCATGACATCAGTTCTAATAGAGAGAACTTTATTGATTGAGAATGTGGTGTTTAGGAAAGGATGGGAGCGAGAGCATTCTTTCATGGTTTGTGTATATGGAAAAAGGGGAAGGGCTAGTTGTCATCTTGTACGTATATGAGTTAATAGTGGGTTGTGTGACTTGAGTTATGAATGTTAAAAAAGAATCTGGAGATGACATGTGAATGTTGAAGCCTTGATTTCGACCTTATTCCTGAACATTTCTTTCTTCTATAAGTTTTTTGTTATCATAAATATGCATGGACTGAGCGGGAACTCTAATTTATCATATTCATCACGATCATTTCCTTGTGGAAAGTATTAAAATAGTGCTGATAACTCTTAAGAATGGTTATTTTTGATGTTACATGTACATTTTACTTGCATTTTTTTGTGTGCCATATCATCTCATATTTTTGTGTAAGAGAGGATATAAATATTTTGGAAAAGGCCTTCAGTCTATCTATACTATTTCCTTTGGCAAAATGATTGACAGTTTTATCCTTCATTTAATACTTCGAAAACTCAATCCGTATGTAGCGTCCATGTCTACATGTCTGCACAGCTGGGACACTGGCAAATTTGGAAAATTAAAAAGTCCTTTCATGGCTCATGCCATTTCGTTGCCGTGAAATCAAACTGCCACTTTCATGCTCAGTTCCTGTAGATTCACGTCCTTTTTGTGTTGGAGCAAGGATTTTGACTGAACATCTAGAATACACTTTACGGTGGAGGTGCATTCTGACTGGATAGTCTATTAAACAGACACAAAATTAAAATTTATCTGAGCTTTTCTCACCTATCCGGCTGCCATCATGACCTTTGTATTCTAAAATTCATTCATATCAGCAACTTGTTCTCAGCTCAGTAATTCAGAAGCTGAAGAAAGGCTCAATCTTCACATTTTACCAGTCTATACAAAACATTTTTTAATTGGGTGAGAAGCATATGGGAATTGTCAGTTATGAACATCTTACCATCTGGCTGTTTAGGTCAAATATCCCTGTTCCCACCTCCTTCATATTTATTTGAACATCGTACTGATATGGAAAGATACGGAACAGAAAGTCTCACGAATCACCATCGTTAAAGCGCAGGCTCTCATATAACTCAGATGAAAAGATAGAGAATAATATACTCTATACAAATGGTCCAAAAGGCGAACGAGCTATATTAACGTCTAAGGTGTTTTTTTTTCTCCCGTAAAACGGCAGAACTTTCTTACTTGCCATTCTATTTTAGCAAAGCATACAATCTGGCGCCTTAACTGACAGCAAGAGAAAACACCGAGACCACAAATTATAACAGAATTACAATGGCACAGTTTTATTTCTTCAGAGTTGGCAATGCAGTGAACATAGTGAATACAATACATTCCATGAAATAAATAAACATTTCTGCGTTCTCTCCTCCACTCCGCAATCCTCTCCACACTTTTCTCTCTCGCTCTCTCTTTCTTTCTCACCCCTGAAGTCCTGGGTTGCCAGCTGGGGATATCTGTGGCCAAATTTCTTTCTTGGTGTAAGTGCAATATGAAGCTCACTCAGGCTATGCTCCAACTGCACAAAAAGATGCCTTTTGCAGTCAGGGTTGTCATTGGGTAGCTACTGAATTTTATTAACGTTATATACAGAGCTACAACTATTCTCTAACTTGAAATATACGCAGAGATATAATTTGCCTTGCACTGATTCTGTGAAAGTCACGGTTTTCGTCAAGGTTCAGATTTGACGATTTTTGGCACCACGCCAGAAATAAATCTGGCAACCTTGCTTCAGTCACGGAGTCATTATGGTGCGCACAGGAGAAAATGGGGCCACTTTGTTAAGGAGGATTATTTCCATGTCACACACACACACACACACACACACACACACACACACACACACACACACACACACCACACACACACACACACACACACACACACACACACACACAGAGGCAGACATCCCGACACACACACACAAATGTACATGCACATACAAACACACAAACATTACTTTGAACAACCCGCCTCCCCCCTCTCCCCAAAAATCCTTTCGCCCTCCACACACACAGTGACCCATNGAAAGAGAGAGAGACAGACAGACAGACACACACACACAGGCAGACAGACACACAAACACACACACACACAGACAGACACACACACACACACACACACACACACACACACACACACACGTTCAATCAGGTTTGATTTCCTTGCTCTTCTTCATTGGCCAGCTTTTCCAGCTTCTCACTGACATTATATAAATAGAAAGGGAGGAAAGAGCGACGGTCAAAGCTCCAGACATTAATCAGGTAAACTCTCCGATAATCCGTCATTCAGAGCCTTCGTTTTCTGAAAATGTCGTGGGATGCCATCATGTATACAGAAATACACGCTGGGGAGAAAGACAAGAGATAATATAATAAATATAACAGCAAGAAGTAAATGTAAAAGAAGAAGACGAAGAAAAAGACGAAGATGTAGTAGTTGATGATAATGAAATGAGAAAAAGAAGAAGAAGAAAACGAAGATGTAGTAGTAGAAGAAGAAGAAGAAGAAGATGAAGAAGAAAATGTTGTAAAGGAAACGTGTAGTAGAAAAAGAAGAAGAAGAAGAGGGCTGAGAAAAAAGAAGACACGAAAGAAAGAAAAAGAAGAGAATAGAAGAAGGAAGAAAAAAGAAAGAAAATGAAAAAAAAAAGATTAAAAAAGATGAGGAAGAAAAATAAGAAGGAGGAGTAGGAGAAAAAGAAAAAGAAGCAGCTGGAGAGAAATAAGAAGAAGAAGGAGGAGGAAAAGTAAGAGAAAGAATAAGAAAAAGAAGAAGAAGAAAGGAACGTCAGGAGAAAGAGAAGCAGAAACAGAAGGAGACACATTTCTAAAATGTAATGCAGAGTTACAAGGTCTGTGCGTTTCACAAACAAAAAACCTACCTTAACAAATATAAACACATTCACATAAAAACATATTTAATTATAATTTTCATGATACACATTAATGAATGACAATAGCTTTGGTGATGATGGTGATAGAGCTGCTCATGGCAGTAATTGTGATAATGAAGATGTATTAAATAGGCCTGTTCCTATAAAGCAGACACTAATTTTACAAAACAACACAAACGACTGCACAACAGGTAGACTATCTAGTCGTTAAGCGCAATTTTGCTGGATTTGTAACTTTAGGAGCAGGTGGTGAAAATTTTGATAAATACAGAGGCAAAATCTTTGATTGTAAACATGTACTTCTTTGTCCATTTTACAAACCCACGTAGTTTCATGTTCGTTCTCACATTTAGCAAATATTCCCCAAATGGATAGGAAGAGACCGTAACAGATTATTGGCTGGCCCCACTTAAGCTGCTAGAGCATCACGGGATAAGAGGGGCTATTCTGTGCCTTGTGTTGGAAAGTATGATTTCCAGAAAAATTGTCTCACCCGACCGCCTTCAGTCTGTTCAAGAAATGCCTTGCGGCTTGATTTAGCACTGAATTGATTGTGCAATGTGAAAGCGCACAAGCTGTTGTGTTCAAGTGCATTGTGTTCCAGCGCGATTTATTGCTTTGGTGTGCGGCAGGTTGTAACCTATTCACACTCAACCGCAAAAGTTTTAAAACTACTGTGTTAGGCAGGATAACCATGGTTATAACTGGGAGGAAAATTAATAAATGACATGCCACCCAGCATAGCTACCGACAAGAGAGGTGGAACTCACAAATAAAGTTATCTATTGTGAGTTTGGGTACCCCACCCCCATCCACCGCCCCTTTTCTCGGACAGCACCATGACATTTTAGATAGACCTAGTACAAGCTGAATGAACAAATTGTAGTTTTTATTATTGGTCTCTTTGACTGTGGTGGTGGTGTTGGTGATGTTGTGGACGATGCTTATAGTGACTGCATCGTTTATTACGTATGCCGTGTACTTACATGAAAAGAAAGAAGGTTGCCAAACTGAACGCCGCCATGACCAGAAAGACGCTTCCAGGAAAGGTACTCACACTGGCAGCGTAGACCCTGTTGAGGGTTGAAGTACCTACGATATGACAAATCATGTCAACCACTGCCAAACTGGTGAACATAGCACCTGGTGAACAAACAAAAAACAATATGCCCTCAATTTTGTTTGCCTCTCATTGTACATGCTCGGTTTAATCAGTTCACTGCCAGGGACAATAAATAGATACTTCGAATAAAAGCATAAAAATCAGAATAATTCCAAATTTTTATAAAGATAATTAATCTCATATTTCCTTCTTAAGGAAGGAACAATATGCGATCAATTGACAAGAAAAGTGTAGCATAAATGTACATGTACTCTGTCATTTCTTTCCTAATGATCACAGGCCGGGAAATTCTTTGGAATTATGGCAGTGAAGTTGTTAAGTAATATTCCTTCACAGTGCTGGAAATCAAGCTGTTATAAGTCACGGTTGTAACACAAGGTGTCCTTTTAGGTTGAAACCCGCCTCCACTTTCTCTTGGGAAATGGGCTTGGGGAAACAAACAAACAAACCAAAAAAAACACAAACTTTCATCCCTGCAGCCTCCACAATGCATTTTAGCTCGCAGCCGAGTTCAAGTTGAACAAATTCACGTTCAAAGGATTTATTAGGTCATAAGCCAACATCACTTCACAATACAGTACCACATCATATGAGTACAATACATTGCAAAAACAAATAGCCTATATATGTTCTTCATGCACACTTTTCCCACTCATCTACCATTTTCTCATCTAGCTGTCTCTCAGACTTTCGAGACCAGTCAGTAGACAGTTGGATTTACACGCTATCTCTTCCGTCAATCAGAGTGCGTGAATTTGGGATGAATTAGCTTCTCAACAATGTTTACAAAACTTGCCGGACTTCCGGAATTCGACCCCTTTCCCGCTTACCATTAGTACAAGCCCTTTGGAGAGTCTTATTATATTGTCCTTAGATCATGCTGTAAACTAAATCTTAACTTAATGCTAACTTAGGCTGCCTGACACTGGCACTGCACATATATANTATATATATATATATATATATATATATATATATATATATATATATCTGAAAGTCTGACATTCTTCGTGGGCAGTAAGCTAGGATGTCTCACCTAGAGATTGTTATAGGATTAGGGATAGGTTTGGAAAAGAGAACACTCACCATGAGAATAATAAATGTCTCTGGACTGTCCCAAGGTTGCGTTTTCTTCGTTAGTCCTTAACTATATCCCAAACTTTAAAGCCTTGTAACCCTTGTAACAGACCATTGCCAGTGTCTACTAGGCTCCTGATAGGGAGAACAAAATTTGTCGCAAAATACATGGCACAGCCTTCAACTCAGTGGACCTGCATTTAATTGCACTAGTGTGATCACAACAGTGTCAATCATTTGAAAATGAAAACGACAAATGAAAATACGACTTTTGAAAATACGACTTTTATTTACCCCTTAGGGAACTGATTTACAGTGTCATATGATGTTTACATCTTATTCATAATACAAACACATTCCTATCATACATGTAAATAGATGATATTTCAGAATGAAATACATAACAAAGTCATAACTGGTCGCCAGCGGTGCGGCGCCCTGGTCCCCCTAGCTCTAAAACCAGGTAGGCCTACTCATTTACACCTGAGTCGAGTAAAGAAATGGAAGTGGGGTGTCTTTCCGAAGGACATTTCAACGTAAACCGTCTAGCTCGCGAGTCAGACACACAAACCTTATACGAGCGTACTTGACAGTCTTCAGTCTCGGAATACGATTCACACACCACACGGTCACGCTGCCACCTACGAACCTGCGGCGGCAATCTGTTGTACTCTACTGCTTTTTGAGGCACAATGCTCTCAGCACAAACCTTAGCCTACTAAATGAATTCTAGAAAAAAAAAAATTCTATGTACGCCAACTGCTGTAAAGGCATGGCTTATTTCAGAAAGACATGGGTGGTGGAACTTCCTTTCATTATCCTTTATATTATGATAAAAACAAAGTATATAACGTTAGAAATGAAACAAGAATAGATCTACATGCCATATGAATCCAACTTTATTTACTCTTAAAGAAAATACCTTTACAGTAGCATTTATTGTTGCATATCTATATTCATAATAGTACATGAAGTTTATATCTGTCAGTTATAAACTCATCCCTGATGTGTGTCACTATGGGAAATTAATTTGAAGTGGTTTGGAAGTTTCCGAATAGGGGACTATACTATAGATGCACTAACCAAGTTATAAATCATATTTCAGATTTAAAGGGAGACACTAACCTTTTCCAGAGGTTTTAATGCACATTATGTGGTGTGCAACATATCACCAAACGTGCAGTGGATTCCTGTATAAATCTGCACACCAAAGTGTTGACGATCTTAGGACGACTATCATTTGCGATGGCATCAGTTGTTTGATATCAGATTTCATTCCCGCCACTTGGACGAGTTTATACATGATCCTAAGGAGGCGTTTCCCGATTTTCTATGTAGATCTGACGTTATTTCGTTTAACTTCAAAGGGTGTTGCTAGTTTCTAACAATTCTGTGTCAAGGCAGAAAATCCAAAATGCCTCCATAGGACCATGCACAAAGATATTTAAGAGATATGGATAACAGCTGGTGTTATAAAACTGGTGCCATCACTAATGACACTCGTTCTAAGATCATCACCTTTGAGAAAGAAAAATGCACCATTCAGCGCTTTGGTGTGTAATTTTGCATAGAAATCCAATGCACTCATGGGCATAACTTGCGCACCAAGCTATGTGCATTACAATCTGTGAAAAAGGGTAGTGTCTCCCCTTAATAAAAAATGACCTGATGTTTTGGGTTGTATGAAAGTCACCAAATAAGACAGGTGGCACCAGGGAGCTAAAAGTGCCCCTTACAGTTGATCTGTCAATTATTTAGATAAGGGGATCCTCGTCAGTGTTTATTGATTGATCCCTTTTATGATTTAGACGGAAGCGCTCATAGTGTGACTTTGAGTGGTCTTTAAAGATGATAAATAATGGTATTTTTAGCTGCAGTGTAGATATCTCGAACAAACAAATACAACTTATTTACCCCATAGGGATTTTTATTTATGATGTCATACAATGTTATGCGTCTCAGTTATAAAACAAACACATAGAACACTGCACATCTTACATGTAAATACATAACATTTCAAAGGAAATATATAACAAAGCAATAGCTGGTTGCTAGCTGTGCAGTGCCCTGGTCCCCCTCAGCTCTAAAGCCAGGTACCCATATACACACGAGTTGAGTGGGGAAATGGAAGTGAAGTGTCTTTCTCAAGGACACAACAACGTAAACCACCCGACTGGCGAGTCATACAAAGTAAGTAAGACGCCATTTTTTGGCTTCTCAGAGGAAAAAGTAATGTATTCAAATTTACTGTAAAAAGCCTGTCTCATTTACAGGTGTGGGACGGCAATACTTCAGTACTGGCGGAGTTAGAATCTTTTTAGTGATGAAGAAATTTGTAAAATACATTTTAAAACATAGCTGATTGCTCATTATCCTGTCCTGTTGTTTTTTCTCATGTCATTCTGAACTAATGCTTGTGGCCACACATTATTTTTATTGTCTGTCTATCACAAATGTTATTCACATAATCTTCCATATTTGTTCATTAAATCCTCATTTTGGGAGTTATACATCTTTACGAGTCAAATACGGTAAACAGTTGATCCTTTTTCGCTTAAGAAAGGTTAATTTCTATTCGCTAAAAAGACAAAACTGGATTTTATTTTGCCACAGAAAAGGCCACAGCTGCTCTGCCGATTATAACTGGTCGATTTAACCCCTTCATTTGATATTATACTTTGTTTCTTTTTATTTTATAAAGTATTTATAATGTGTTGTAATGTTACATGGAATGAAATGGCAGAATCTGCATAATTACTACTTTCTACATATCTATTGACATCGTATTGCTCCCTCCGCGTAAAGATTGGATAACATGATGTAACCTTTGGTCATATACACTGGTAATGTTAAAAACCGTAATATCGCTGCCAGCTGAAATTATTGTGTCTACCCCACCTATTGTCACCATGGTGCGTTTTTTTATTGCTGCGCGTTAATCTCGGCGGGGAATGTGTTTATCATTGAGAGATAGTGACGTCTTTTGCTCATACTGAAATTGATGTTCATCAAAACAGTGGGCACCATTTACAAGGGGAAGGTGGGCAGGGGGAGTTAACAGTGGTTCATCAGGAGTCCAGCATTATTCCCAATCATTTCTGTTTCTTATTTAGTTTTAACCTCCATTCATGTCGTCAAAAGTATTAGGTCTACAAGTGCTTGGTCCCCAGGGTGATGGCAAAAAGACGCGATCCTTTTATTCTGTGGGTGATCCCTTGGAGATTCTAAGCAATGGAAGTATGTCTCTAAGCAAACAAAGATTTCTGCGCCATAAGCGGATGAGCTAGAAAAGAATTCACTGACTTGCAATTGGTGTTTGCTATACTTATATCTTTGCTTCATTTAATAACATACATACCGTCGCAGATTCTTGCCATATCTTCCTCCGACATAAGACCGTTGATAAAAGGTTCCATTAACAAATCTGAAACCGTAGATGCTGGTCGCCCTTGCTGCCCAGCCCCTACTTTTGGTATAAAGTGTTATTTTTTTTTAAATCCAAATGTTCTAACTAACCTCTAAGCTCAATTTCTAGGTCTAGGAGATTTTGACTAGCATCACGGGCCTAAGTTGTATGTGTTTTTTTAGAGGAAGGGGCAGAAGGCGGGGAAGGAATGAGTTGCTATTGGTTGTCAACTTTCCCTCGCTAGCATTACTACAGGAAAACCATGTAAAGAAATTGTATTATCTACCTTGGCAAAAATGGGTGTGGCAGAGCTTTACCAGAGTTTCCAGTATTTTTATCCGTATCTTGTGCTGACCCGTTGCCAATGTATGTATTCTGTTGTTCGCCCACGTAATACAGTTGTGGTCTGGATTACAGTTAAGTAAACTTAATCAACTTGTTAATGTCGTAAAGTAAATAAAGACAATTGAAATTAATAATACCTGCCATGTTCACAACAACGGCGCAGAGCATCACAAATGCTTAGAATAATACATATGAGCACAAAAATAACATAAACAAATTGTCCAAGTTTTCTAAAGTCCACTGGGTCTTCTTGTAGGTTATTCAGCCCCGGTGGAATGTGAGAGTTGGGTTGGACATATTGCTGATATTGCTCAGATGCTGCTTTCAAACCTTGATGTAGAATCGCATGTTGTAAACCCACTTCATGAGCAATGATCCTCACTACCGCTGCAAGAGAGTCAGTATCAGTCTGCAGCTTAGCAATAATATCTGAGTTCTTTTTCACCTGCTTTTCCAGAGCAGCGTCCAGTCGCTTTATGTCCTTTTTCATTTCACTAATGATCTGATTCTGTGCCTTTTTCACCTGCTTCAGCTCGGACTGGAGGGCGGCAATTCTCTGGGAACAGTTATTTTGTTGTTGCTTCATTTCCTTCTGCAGTGACTCGTGGCTTTTCTCCTGTAGATCTAGCCTCGATTGAAGTTCTACAATGGTCTCACTTTGTTCTCTTCCAAGCCGCTCCAGCTCAGACAGCCTGTTCTGTTGATCTTCAAAGGCATCTTGGAAGGTGGTCACTTTGAGTATGAGCTCATGTATGTCTAGATTTTGTGATTCCACTTGAGTGTAATCCGAGATGTTTGCCACATGTCCACTATTGTCAAGGATGTAAGCATAACAGCGATATAGCCCTACATGACTTTCTGACAAGTCAGTCCAGTGCAAGCTCAGATAACCGTCTTCACGGGATCCTATTAAACCTGAGGCAGCAGAGTTAACTTGATTCATACGGCTCACTTGATCAGGCGCAAAAACTTGTAGGAAGGCTAACTCGACAAACTCTTGGCTGTCTTTGTCAGCTTTGGATATCACGATCGACAGGATACTGGAATCACTGGATGCACTCTCTAGGGCAACAGTACATTTGGCAGTCAACGAACGTGAACACCCGGTATGAAAGTGGCTGGATAGGCCTCCATGTAGACGGCATGTCCGCCTACATTGGGAAGAACAGGAAGAAAAATAACACTGAATAAACAAAAACCCACGCAAACAGACAAAACTAAATGTAGGCCTATGTATACCATATATGTACCATGATCGAAAAGCAGGAAAAATTTCTCTAAATGAGTTTCTTTTTCAAAGTAATGTCTAAAGTCCTCATTATTGATGCTATCGATCAGAAAGTATGTCAAAATCACAGATGAGAAATAGATTAAGACGTTGAAGTTGGTAAAGAGCTCGACATGTAGGGTATACACGTGTTATATTGTACAATTATCATAACAATTATATCACTGTGAAAATTAGTAGTCCAATACAGGTTAGCTTATTAAGCTTACAAACAGACAGAACCAGGTGTTCAGGCAACGGTAACAAAATTTTCTAGCCTAATGTGAGTTTTAAGACTACCTCTAAAATGTGATCTTTAATCCTGGTTTAGGAACAAAATAAAACCTCATGCCACACTTTCATTTTGTACCCTAACACTATTATATTACCAATTCAATTCAATTCAATTCAATTCAATTCAATTCAATGTTTACTATAGGCACTAGGGCCAGTTTCAACGTATTTACAGAACATGTAGAAAGGGGTACAATACAAATAACAACATAATTCAAAACGCCATGCACTCTTACTCTGTCGCTCAAATTTCACTGTTCTATCACGCTTTTCTAGTTTTCACTTGGAATTATTGAGTTTGCTCACATTTTCCCTATACATATTAATATATATATATACGTCCTTTATTTGAATTTTTACATTTACCCATCTTTCTCCTTTCACCCGCTCCCTCACCCCCACCCCTTCCAAAACACACATATCCCATTTCCCCAATCAAGCACATACACACGAACAGAGGGGCACGTACACACACATTCTAAGATTGCCCCCTCCCCCTTTCTCAAGGTTTTATTCGTTCCAAATTGCCCCCTCTTTCTAAGGTTTTGTTCGTTCTGACATTGCCCCCTCTTTCTCAAGGTTTTGTTCGTTCCAAGAGTGCCCCATTTTTCTTAAGGTTGTGAATGACCCTTGAAATTTCGTCAATGAATAATGGGGAATTCAGTATGACCAATCTTGAGCGTCCTCAAAACCGTAGTACGCTGCGTGTGTCCCAAGAGGTTCTTATCGGAAAATATTAGCAGACAATACCGCTATCTTCACCCGTACCTTCGTCCTAGTTTTGTTGGTTTTTTTTTGGAAAACCAAAACCGAAATGATATCTGCACACTGCACAAAGGTACTGCAAAATCCTGCTGTCACGAGAGAGACGTTGTAAATTTCAAAGAGTGGCTTTGACTGTATCAGGCAAGAATCTGAGAATCTGAGGCCACAACAATGACAATCGGGTTCTTCGCCTTTTTCTGGAGTCTTCTTGCACTGGAGCGTTTCACAGGTGAATACTGTATTTCATACATTTCAGAAATTAGATTAATAGCGTCCATGTTCACTTATAACTCACTGGGCTTAAAGTAGAGAGAAATGCATTTCTGTGTACCCTTGAAGTAAACATTTCTTCGTTATCAACAGTCATCTGAGGCTTACTGGGGTGTGTAGAGTTTCTGGATGTAATGCTAGATGGTATTTTAATTGCCTTAATGTGTCCAGGAGCGAAAGAAGCATACTAATGACTGCAATTCGACAACCATCCTTGAACATATTTATCGAGAAAACTCTTCGTGCGAATTTAACGCTATTCTAAAACACTTACCAAGGCCCATAGCTAAAGATGGATGAGAGCAACCTTATATTAAGAATAATAATCTTCAAATATTGATGCATGATAACTCTTTACCAAATAGCACTGGTCAACTTGATTGCATCTCCCCCTTCTGTTTGCTGTTAACATTAAAACAAATACTTTAAGTCATAAATAAATACATTGAAACTCCTTGAAGTCATAAATAGACTGATTCCAAACAAAAACATTAAAAAAAATACTCTCACTGTGTTCTGAGCTTTTGCACCAAACTCACAGTTTACTTAACATGATATAAGTAAGAGATTAATGATATGGTCAAAAGAGCCGCAGTAATAGTTAATATTGAGAAAATAAAGTAAATTGTGTTTAGAAAAGGTGGCAGAATTGGGACACATGATAAATGGTCATTTAAAAATGAAACTTTAGAAAGAGTTAATTCCATTAAATATCTAGGTTTTGTGTTTGGTAGTTCAGGAAAATTTTCCAGAGGCATTCAAAATTTGGCAGATCAAGCACAAAAAAGCTCTGTTTAGTCTCAAATCTTGTTTACACAGAAATCCAGATTTGCAGCCAATATTACAGACAAAATTGTTTAACTCAGTGACAAATCCAATTCTTTCATATGCTTGTAAAATTTGTGGATTTTGCGAAGCTTGGCCCACTGAGCGAGTTCACATTAGTTTTTAATATCCGTTTTGGGCGTGAGGAAATCTACATCAAATGTATTTGTGTATTTTGAACTTGAAGTTGTTCTTTTAATGATAAATAGGTACATAAGAATCATAAAGTGCTGGAGCAAAATATTAAGTATAGAATATTGTGATTCGGTTTAAAAAATATACCAACAATTAAGAACAACATCAGAAAGTGAAGACGTGGTAAATTGGGTTTCATTATTAAAAACATGCTGATGAAATACGGGTTTGGATATGTTTGAGAGAATCAAACTATAGAAAACATTACATTATTTATTTCAGAATGTGAACAGCTGCGCAAGATCTGTTTCAACAAAAATGTCACAGCGACTTGGAAGTTGTAGTCAAAATAGACTGTACAGACATATTGCTGTCGAACTGAAAGTGAACAATATTTATTGGAGATAAAACAACAACATATCAAAATAGCTATTTCAAAATTGAGATTAGCTTTTTACAGTTTTATAGTGGAAAAGGAAAGATGTAAAAGACCAAAAGTAGATTATATTTTTTAAAACGTATGAAGTTTGTAAGAAAATAGAAGATGAATTCCACATCGTAGCTGAATGCCAGCGTTTCAAGGAGATTAGGCTAAAACCTAGCATGCTGAAATTTGTCACATTCTTAACAATAATGAATAATAGGGAAGACAAATCGTTTAGAGTATTTTGTCATAAAGTTATCAGTGAATATAATAAAACGGTTCTATAACTTCTTCTGGTGGCACTTGAATCCTCAGTGTGTGTGTGTGTGTGTGTGTGTGTGTGTGTGTGTGTGTGTGTGTGTGTGTGTGTGTGTGTGTGTGTGTGTGTGTGTGTGTGTGTGTGTG
>JAWQUT010000481.1:9582-19582 GCA_033807755.1 Ellobium chinense
CCCCCAAAAACATTTCTTATTCTGGCATCATCAAAACTCAAAAGAAATGATGACACACTGGGGTATTGGTGAATACCTGTGTTGTTATGTATGGTGTCCGGCTCTTTAGCAACTTTTCAGTGTACACCTCCTCACCAACTGGGTCTGAAGATCTCACTCTGCAAACAAATGAAATAATTAACATGACCCAAGTGCAAAATGCTTGTCTCCATAAATATCAAAATTTTCATATTAATGTGAATATTCCATTCCAGCAGCTAGATCAAACTGATCTCTTGCGTTAGTCCTGATCTAGAATGCCTGAAAACAACATGTTGCCATGTACTGCCTGTTTCTACACTTTAATGCACACTGATATAGTCATATATACAAATAAGTCAGCTTGTAACAGTGATGACGGTTATAATTTTGTGAATTCTTTGCAGTGGTCATACAATTACATTTTGTTCCTGAACCAACACCCACTGATTTATCGCTGCCACCCAACTCTAATGCCCATTGAGATAGGAGAATTAGTGGGGCAAGTGTGTAACCCTAACGCCCATTAAGAAAGGAATATCAGTCGAGGCGGGGGCCTTAGCTCTGATGTCCAGAGACAGGAGCAAGTCCTAACCCTGATAGTAATGCTCATCAAAACTGAAGTAACAACTGACGTGGCTTTTAAAATCTGATGCCCATCAAGATAGAAGTATCAATCAAGGCAGGGCCCATCGAGACAGGAATATCAATTGTTGAAGTGGAGATTGTTAAGACAGGATGGAATCATACATATATGTAGATCAACAGCACAACAATCACCAACATCAACTTTACAGTAAGTAGGCCTCCCTTGTTGAGAAGTATCTTTGAAGAACTTTCCCAATGCTGCTTACTTTTCTAAAACCATACCCCTTACCCTAATCCAACCAAACCCACTTTGTGAGTCTACCAATACTACCATGATCTTGCCTTGTCACTAAAATTCTAAAAACCTTTGGAATGATTTCCAAATTCCATGTGTGCCATCCTCCAATATAATTTGTAGATGCTCCTGACTGAAGAGACTAAAGACTAAGAGGGATGATATTAATGGAGTTGTTGATATAAAAGAGAAGTTTTTTTTTTTTTCTTGCTTGTGAGGATACAAAAACTAACAGTAAAAGAAAGAAAAGTGTAATTTTCAAATGTTATGATCATGTATTTCGCTGCATGTTGTAGAAAGGCACACATATTTTTTTATATATGGTGGAATTCCTCCCTAAGTGTATACCTTGTGATCAGTGTGTTGCCATTAAACTGTCTAGTCTAGATCTGGAGAAGTCAGATCTAAAGAAAGTTTGGTGCTTTGCGATACTAAACTTACCCAAGCAGAGTCATCAGCTCACTGACATGGTGGTGAATGGTGAACTCACTCATGATGAATCTATGAAACAAATGCAAAGATCTGAGAGAATGAAAATAATTAGAAAATAGATCTAGACTAACTGGTTCCAATGCACAATTTATTTGACAGGTAAAATCATGGATGTTTGTTTTTGTAAATTTCCTTTATTGATAATCATAATGTTGCCCTGCCCCGGCCAACAGATGAGAAACTGATTCCTCTGTCCTCTGCTGATCCTAGAATAGAGGTTTGTTTTGTTTTGACGCTATCTTTCATCACAGAAAACCAACTTCAGGTCTAGACTAGTTTACTCGTCATATTATTGCTACACCTAACTCCACAGCCTACTTCCAATCACTGGAAATTGGTGCACCTTGTTACCTTCGACTCGTTCTCAATGGATAGAAACAGTACTAAACTTCGCGCGTCGCCTCAATGGGAAGCCATATTTTGTTCAAAATCTCGTGAAGTGATCACGTGATTTCTAGAAAGTGCCTGAATGTGGCTTAATTTGTAAACTTTATTCATTTTTCTCATGCATTTGATAGTTACAAATCATCAAAATATGCAAAATTGGTCGTAAATTGCATTTCTGTTGACATATTTTATGTGAATATTTTGAACCGCTGTGTGGAGTCGCGAGATCCCACTGTATCGATAGTAAACATTATGGCGACAGGAAGCTGCTTGTTTTCTGCCGTAGCTAGCCATGTTTCAAAGATGCAGTAGTCCGGATTCTTGTCTGCCTGATCCAGAACGATGACCTGGTGTACAGGGTGCGGCACAAAGTAATATCTGAATAGGCTGTTGCTTTGTCGTCACAACACTTCGTGCCATTCCGAAGGCGGAAGAAGGGAAGCGGAGCATAACATCTGCACAGACAGGGTGAAGTCAAGCATCAGAACATTTCAAAATGATGCTCGTAGACAGATATCGGCCAGTCCTGTTGTTGCAGTACCTCTTGCTCTTGGTGGACATATTTATGAACTCATTTACTGAGCTTCTTCGCTTTGAGAATGTAATCCTGTTGGTGTTATATGTGTAAGTTTACCTTTTTTTCCACAACATTGATGATTGAATTGTTGATTGAATTATCATTTTGATTTAGACTAAACTAGATCTAAATCCAGATCAAAATCTAATTTACTGGAAATCACAATCACAGATCGTATGTGGCATTGTCTTATGCAGTAATGGCAAAATTTAAGATTTTTCGCGTGTGGCAATAGGGCTGTATTACCATTGGGTTGAAGTACTTGTATATTATTGTATAGGGAAAATGGCAGGGGATTGAGATTGATGTTAGTGCTTAGTTAGGGCAGAAGAAGGATACAAAATTTTCTTGTATTATTTTGTGGAAAATTTCTAATGTGATGTTCTGTGTAAACAGTAATAGATTTTTTTTCCTGAGCTTTCTTCATGCACTTCACCTTGGATATGAGATCTCTTGCAATATTTTGGAGGCAAAGCCAGCAAGTTCATTTGGATAATGGATGTTTGTGTCTTCAAACTATGTTTGCTATTTCATGCTTTAATCATACTATCAGCCTAAAAGCACCAGTATGCACTCAGACTGGACCATATTTTAATTCTGTTGACAGTTTTTAAATAAACTTTGGGTTTCATGCTGGTGACCCCGTGTATCATGATTTGGGGGGGGAGGGGGGGATAATATGTTGCATTTTGCAACAAACAATTTGTGTGGTATGATATTTATATTGTATTATGATTTTACATTGTATTTCATTCTCCAGCATTCAAGACTTCTGCCTGTTGTTTGCTGTCATCATCATCTTTCTGCTGTTCTTCTCCACATTCATNTTCGGCGCAGGGGCTCGAACTGATACGGCTCGACCGGTGTTGCCATTGATCTCGATCGAAAACACCGCGACTTCCGCGCTGACGTGACGTTTCCAGTAAGGTTTTTTTCTTACAATTTCAGAATAGGTTAAAAGTTGTAAAATTAATTTCGAAATATTATTTTTTAGCGAAAATGATGACTTTTGATCTAAAACTTGATATATTGAAAATATAAAAACTGTCGGAAATCACATTTTTTCTAGCACTTTAGTCGCACTTTAAGGTTTTGGCATGTGGCAATAGGGCTGTATTACCATTGGGTTGAAGTACTTGTATATTATTGTATAGGGAAAATGGCAGGGGATTGAGATTGATGTTAGTGCTTAGGGCAGAAGAAGGATACAAAATTTTCTTCTATTATTTTGTGGGAAATTTCTAATGTGATGTGCTGTGTAAATAGTAATGGATTTTTTTTTTTCCTGAGCTTTCTCCATGCACTTCACCTTGGATATGATGAGATCTCTTGCAATATTTTGGCTAGAGGCAAAGCCAGCAAGTTCATTTGGATAATGGATGTTTGTGTCTTCAAACAATGTTTGCCATTTCATGCTTTAATCATATTATCAAGCTAAAAGCACCAGTATGCACTCAGACTGGAACATATTTTAATTCTGTTGACAGTTTTTAAATCAAGTGCCAGTAAAAAACATAGTTAAATTAATAAACTTTGGGTTTCTTCATGCTGGTGACCCCATGTATCATGATTTTTTTTTTTTTNGGGGGGGGGGGGGGAGAGAATAACATGTCGCATTTTGCAACAAACAATTTGTGTGATATGATATTTACATTGTATTATGATTTTACTTTGTATTTCATTCTCCAGCATTCAAGACTTCTGCCTGTTGTTTGCTGTCATCATCATCTTTCTGCTGTTCTTCTCCACATTCATATTCCAAGCGGGTCTCGTCAGCATTTTAGTATCAAAGTTCAAGGTTGCCATTTCAGTCACATTTGTCTATTTCACCCTGTGTGTGGCTCTTCATGTGTGGACCATGGTAAGCTGTAAAGAGAGTATATGTCTTTACATGTATCATGGTTACTGCATTGCATCTGATTTTACTTTACCTAAGTTTTCAGTGTCATAATAATACAGCTGAAGTTGTACTCCAAATTTAGGTCTTGGAGGGGCCTTGGGATTGATGGGATAATTGACTTGTTATATCCAGGGTATATAAACTGCTTTAGTCTGGTTTTATTAAACGCACACCTGTAATCTTACAGATATCAGCATACAGACTGATATATTGTGCTTGTACGGAGTGTAAGTTGAATAATTATTTTACATTATTAGGGATGTATATCTCGGTGTTTTGTGACACTAGTTATGACTGAAGTCATTGATCTAGTAATGCTAACAGTTATTTAGGGCCTGGAATAAGATGAAATTGCAATAGCAGTACAAAAGAAGATCAGAAATGCCTTGTATGGACTGGCTAAACTGTTTTTGGTATGGTAAAATACAAGTTTTTCTTGGAAGAGCTAATATAAGCACTGTTCTAGATGTCCTTGATTCAAGAAAGGCATGAAAAATGCGGAACAGCCATTAAGAGGAGTATGTTTCACATGCTCAAATGCATGACGGTATTTATTTCCTGCATTGAACCTTATGAAATTGTTAGTGTTGCCTACAAGTTTCTGATTTGTTTATATTTTTGTTTTCAGGATCAGAGATGGAGCGATGTGAATTTTTACATATGGGAAAACAAGGGATATCAAGTACTGTTCATTTGTCAAAGAACAGGTATGAGCATGTTTGGATATGCACCATGGCGGGGGGATAAACAATTAAACAGGAAGAATGATGTGTAGCTTGGGAAAAGTATCTTTCAATCAGGCATTGTCTAGGCCACACTTTATGCTGTACAAGTAGAAGAGTTTAATCAATCAACAAGATGAAATTTTCACTATAAGGATGAGACATGAAGACAGTGAAATATGTGTAGTCATGTTTGTATGGATAACAGTTTGCTACCTTTCCATTATCAGAGGTCCACAAGACTGGTTTAATTTTCTTGATGCTTCATACTATAATAAAGCCATGGGGCCATGTTAAAAGGCGGTACAGCTCTATCTCAAAGGTTGTAATATGGATAAGATGTTACGCAGCGTATTACCAGAAGTGCATTGGATATTGTATGTAAAATTGCACATCAGTATTCCGAATGGTGCATATTTCTCCCATAAGAATGATGATCTTGGGACAAGTTATTTGTGATAGCCCTAGTTGTTTGAAGCCAGACTTCATCCAAGATCAGTGTGATGTTTTCCTGCCAAACTTTTAGAAGTGTAAAGTCTACAAATTACATTTTATCCTTTTAAAACATTATTTCAGGTAGATCTAGGCAAACTGTGCTGCGGTCAGCTTTTTATGATCCATTAAGTGCTTTTGACTGTGATGCAATTTGGCACGTGCTGTGCAATTCCCACTAAGACATTACTATCTCCCTATCTTTTTGTCAGTGAGATACGTGGGTTTAAAGTTAACTGTGAATTTTATATGACCTGTAAGTCTGTACCTCTGGCATAGAAGCCCTAATAGTGATCTCAAATAATATGTAATATTTCTTAAATATGAGAAAACTGAAAAAGCTTTGTTTTTACAAATAAAAATAAACATGATTTATCTTTGTGGTTTTGTACAAATGGTGGGCAGATGGGCACATACAATTTTTCTGATATGTAAGGAAAGAGATTGAACTCAACCAGAAAATCCAAAGTCTGAAGTTGGCCATTTTATCTGAAGCCTTCATCAGACTAGGCAGACCTGAAACTGTCCATGATTTTTACAAAATTAGGGCATTTTCTTGCAATGCAACCAATGATTAATTAGAAAAGGACTAGCCATATTCCACCCAAACATAGTGTATTTGCTGTAAAAATAACCCATTATTATCTTCCTCACTACTTTCTCCATACAGTTGCAGTGTTCTACTATTATTTTTACAAGAGGACAGCGCTGAAACTTGGAGAGCCCCACTTCTATGAGGATTCAGAATGGATACACAGGGAATTTGAAAGACGGAGATGAATGAAAGTGCTACCATCCAGTGTTTGCTTGTTTATGTCAGATTATTTTGTGATGTCCTGTGACCGTTTAGAAGGCACAATAAGCTTCTTGCAAGGAAGCTTGGGCTCATATGTTAAAAACTCAGCCTATTACCTTACCTAGGGACGCAAATACTGACAGAATCCCCTCATCTAAAGTAGACAACATTTTGCTGGTGTTTTAACATAGCAGTGTAAAGGTATAATCCCCAAATATCCCTTTATACGAATGTGGCAAAAAACAGTGGTTTGTGTTGGAGACCAGAGGGCTGTGTCCAAAGAAATAGTGCCTTGGCCATCTGATATATGTATTTATGTGATGAGACAAGTGACTGATATTTGTACAATAGAGCCTCATGAAATTGAATGTCAGAGGAACAGCACAGAAATTTGAGTTCTGAAGGTAAATTTAATGTATACTGTGTACAGATACAGAGCAAGGAATAGGAGCCTTGTTTCTAGTGGGCAAGGCATTTGAGTTGTGGGATTCTACTTATTTTTTTGTAAATGGATAAGATTATCTGTTGCTTGAATGGAAATAGGAGAAACGTTCTGATGAGAAAGATATCATCTTGAGAGTTTAACTTCGGGATTAGTGTCACATCATTCTTGGTGTGATGAACTTTGGAACCAATTTTGGGGGTTGCAGGAGATGTCATTGGAAATACATATGTCAGCAACTGCTAAATGGACTCTGAACAACATCTGCTGTGGCATAAAATATTGTTTTTGAAAGGACTGAGATACGATTGGTTCCGAATACACTATTGTGTTTTAAGGATATGTCAGTTCATTATACACTAAGATGCTTTCTGTTTCCTGTCCACTGATAATTGACATTTGAATGAATTTGTAAATCCTTCACTCTTTTGACATACCAGCACCAAGTGTCTTTGCCTTTGGGTGTCTTGAGCGGTAGTCATTCAGTGTGAATAGAATATGCAGGGAATATTGTATGATGATAAAACACTATTCTTATTCATGTAGGAGGTTTGTATGTTGTAATTGAATGCCAGAGAATTAGGCAACTTACCTCCAGTAGGTAGAATGATTCTCAAAAGGAACCAGATATTATTGTATGTCTCATTAATTTCATGGCCTTTGACCAGAGGCATATTGTCCTCACATTCCAATGAACCATGTGTGTGCCTTTGAAGGAAAAGGATGTCAGTCTTTAATCTTGAATTTAAACTGTCCAATTCATACTCGTTCTCCAGCCATTCCTGTAATTTCATTTGCCCTGTTCAAACCCACCGATTTTGATTCAGTTGTCCGTCCTGATTGAGACCATAAAGTACATATCATTAAATGTGATTAAAGTTTCCAACTATACGCAAAAGCAGAATATCAGAAAATGTGCACTGAGAACAAAGCCAGATATTCTGGTTTTTGGGCGAGTCTTTTGATGTATATGATATCATAGCTACTTTGGTATGATTATTTGTGTGCAGGAGTCACTTCCAGATACAATTGGCATGCATGTATACATTTCAGTCATCTGTAATTTTCTTCAAAAACAGAGTTTTGTTTGTTTATGTGCTTAGCTAGTCCTGAAAGAGTACTATGGTAAATCATTTTTGTGTGAGCCATTTTATGCTGTTTTGTGATGGTGAGAGGTTTTGTCTACCTTTCTGAGAGAGAGCTCACAGTTGTGAGTGCATAAGAAGAAACCCATATGATTGCTGTATGACAATAAAAGTGTGAAAGTATAAAAAGTTGTAGTCATGTGGGATGGACACAGAAAAGGTTCCTTTCGGTTGAAAAGTTTGACACTTTTACCCATTACTGCCTAATGCACCATTTTGTGCCCCATTCACCTCCGCCCAGATGGGATGTTTCACATCCTGATGACCACAGTGTTACTTATACAGTCTGTAGGCAAATAGTGAATGCAAGAAGGAGAGTCAAAATACATAAACAGTTTCATTTCCTGTCCATGTGAGAACTGCACTGGCTGCTTTTACTTTTTTGTTATGTCAGATCAGATGTGACCTTAGTTTCAGGCAGTAGCACAGCAGATGCATGATCAGAGAGGTGAAGAGAGCATGCCCTATTGTGTGACTGTGACTTGACATGACTTACAAAAATGGCTAACACAGTGAAACTGGATCCCAATAAATCGTCGCCTTCCACACGAAAGGGCTTATCCCTGTTTTTCACGTTTTTAAGGAGAACGATTTACATCTGATTCGATCATATTGATAGTTAACTTAAGCCCTTAGGAATTTTATGCTATATCTTCGTTACTATTTGAGCTAGGGATACACCGTTTCGTGTGAACATAGTTCTGAGATAGCACTACGTACTGGTGGTGATAACTCAAAACTGTCAAATATCGGCATACGCCCTTTCGTGTGGAAGGTGACGAAATGTAATCTAAGCTTTATAATCGCCTCTCTTTGACATTCACCTCCAACCTCAAAAAATTAAAAGTTGTTTACTCTGGTCAGGAAAGGGGTTAGCCTGCTTTTGAGATAGTCCCGGTGTGTTTTAGGTATATGAAACTTCTGTTATGCTATTAGTTTCAGCAGAGTGGTAGACATATTTGTAAAGTTAATTCTTTCAAAAAGGCCAAATATGGGAAGGTGACATGACTAACTTCAGATATTTGCAGTCTGAAACTCTCGGGCCTGATTTACCTGAAAGTTCCTTTTCTTTGCTTGATTGACACATACATTTGTACATGCACGTGTTTGATAAGGATTGTTTGTGAATATGTTTGTGGTCATCTGTCAGAGAGCAGGTGAGAACAAAATTTATGAAAGGTGCAGATATTAAAGCAAAGTTGTGATATGGTGTATTTGTTAAACTGGAGAGCATTTCTTTCTAAACCATGGAAGTCTACTGTCATGGATGTTTGTTTTGTTTTTGTTTGTATTTCCAGCGCTTGTTTAAGCATACTCATCATTGGGGGGGGGGAGGGGGGCGCTTTCAGAAGTCCACAAAAATGTTGCAGTTTGATGAAGGAGAGCATAGATGTTGGAAAGTGATTTGTCGAGCCATTCATCAAAATAGTTTGGATGAACCAATACAGACTGAAGTGATTTTGATTAAATGCTCTTTAGATTAATTATTATTGACAACATTGTGCCTTACTTTTCTCTCATCAAGGTGCATGTATTTTGTAATGTTAATTCATTGTAAATATATTTTAATTTTATGAATAAGCTCAGTCAGACAGTTTACAGCCATAATGCTGAATGTGGCTAAACAAAATATATGCCTCATATAACAAAGTATTGGAAATTCATTCACTCTTTTACTAATGCTCGGTGATTTACATCTTGTCTTTGGAACGAGTTATATTTTCAGATCTCCCTGTAGACATGAAAATACATAAAATATGATACATTATGTTTGTAAGCACTTTTATTAGTGGCAATATATTATGGCTTAATTCAGTTTAGCTCTCTCTGTCAATTTAATTTTTGGTCTTATTTGGTTATGCTTCAGTAACAGTTTATGCAACTGTTTGCTTTTGTTAAATATTTTGAAAAGTTAATTTCAAATATTGACTTGCAGATTTAGAGATCACCACTCCCAAGAGCTATCAAAAATCACATACTTCTAGGTATGGGTATCTTATTTTCTTGGGAATGGAACATCTGTAAGATATGATATCGCAGGCCAAGTGGTAGCTTAAAGACACTTGATAGTTACTTGATCTGTTGAGATCTGCTTAGTATCCACAAGATTTTTGATGTAATAATGTGGTAAATAACTCTTTCCCAT
>JAWQUT010000481.1:22082-26992 GCA_033807755.1 Ellobium chinense
CAGACCTAGGATTGAACGACAGAGTTGTGTGGAATTATTAACTAATGAATGATTGTAGCCAACAAAACAGAGACTATTGGGGATAAAAGTAGAAATCGTGAAGCAGTCTTCATTACCGGTCTAAACAGAGGAGACATTAATATACAGAAGAGACAAAATGGCTTCTTCAGAAAGGTGAGTTAATCAAAGAACGAGTGTTACATAGGCCTACTATGAAAATTCTCCATATCAAAGCTGATGCTGCTAGTAGAGTTGTTGTGCTTTTGGAATTTCAATTGGATGAGTTGGAAGTGTACCAACTCACAATTGGTTGCGATCTTGCCCGCTAGTTAAGGCAAACTGGGGTGATTTTAGAAGTTATGGCTATGGAAGTGGGAGCAACAGTCTTCGTCGAAGCTTCAAAGTATGTATAATGTACTGAAACATTTAGGGGTGAATGGATGGAAACGCTCACAATCGGTAAAGGACATGACAGAAGCTGCCGAGAAAATCTCAAGCTGGCTTTGGAATAAGGGAAATAGTGCCGTAACCGAGTGTATATCTGGCGAAGCTGTGAAGTAGAAAAACGAATTCCAACTCTTCCAAATGCTAAGTGCAAAACGAGGGCACCAAGAGCTGGGTTAATAAAACGCCGAAATGCAGCCTTTTTTTTTGCGAATAGAGTATTTCGTCTAATTATCGTTTGTTGTTTCGCTCTCCACATAGGAGAATTTACTATAACCAACTAGATTTGAAGTGAAATATTTCTGAAATATAGACAAGTAGACAATGTAAAATCAAGATTGAATATCTAGTGTACTTATCTATGCTTAGGTTTGACAAAAATGGAATCTGCACCTCGTATTTGCGGACTCGAAAAGTATATACAGAAAATAATGCCAAGATTTCGAAATATGCACTACAGAGTTATGTTATGAAATCCCTTATAATTTCCTAAGTTCACTTCTGTTTGTTTTCTCTGCCTTTTTTTTTTGTTCAGGTGGAATTTATTTTCTTTGCTATTAAAGAGTAAGCTGTATTTATTTATATTATTATCATTATCATTATTATTGTTTATTATTATTATTGTTATTGTCATTATTATTATCATCATCATCATCAGATTATTGTTGTTGGTGTTGGTGGTGCTGTTGTCGTCGTCGTCGTATTCGTCGTCGTTGTTGTTGTTGTTGTTGTTGTTAATAAAATTAATATTATTATTATTATTATTATTTCTTTTAAATAGCACATTTTCTTAGTAAAATGCCAAGCCTTGCCTTTGGGATGAGGCAGTTTTTGTTTTCTTTCTTGAGAAAAGAGGGGTAGAAAATGTTAAGTATGTTATTTCATTGTTTAGCCTGCCTGTTGTCTGCACAAACAATATAAGTCCACAATTTTATACTTCTTTTACTAGCACAGTCCTATTCAAATATCCCTACTATTTGTCCTTGTTTCCGATCAAAAGCACAAAAACACTGACACCACATATCCTCAGTATCTTAGTCAGAAGGATGGGTATCAATTATGTTATCCAGAGTTCTGCTGTCAAAGGGAGACAATCACTGGTGATCTCACTCGTCTTCATCATTTACCATGGCCGGAAGGTATCTTTAATTTAGGCCAATGACTCAAAACATTTCTTTAACGTTTAGATTTGAAAACATCAGCCCCCCCCCTCCTTTTTTCCNTTTAGTGTTGACGTTGCATCTATTTTGGTGCTTTCTTGACTCTACTCTTCTTTGTGTCCGTCCTCCATCCCAAAGACTGATTTTGATACTATGCAGTGTTAAGTGCAAAACACTGGCCTGGACCAGCACATACTTTCACTGTCAGTAACAGGCCACAGCAGCTTGATACGTTCTAGTTGTCGATTGACGAATAGTCTACTGTGTGTCTAAGTTAGTGGTATACGACTTTAACCAACAACAAGACCGAAACATAGTACTAAAGTAAATATCGTAAGTGGTGTAGGTAGTGCAACGATTTATTGGTGCTTTCGAGGTCTTGGGACGACAAAATACATTCCGTGGAGCTTATTCTTAAAGTTGCGCCATCCGATTGTTATCACTGGAAAACAAACCTAGACTGTAGCGTAAATGCAGTAGACACTGCCTTGACTCCTATGGATTTGCCTTCATGTTCCAAATACTAGACTTTTTTGTTTATATTAATTTTGTCTTCATTTGGATGGACAGCAAAGTTTTCTTCTGCAGTGTGAAATGTTTTATTCATAAAATTCGAAAATAGTTATACCTGATGTGAACTGTGCTACCGGATGTCCCATCATCCTTCTCCCTCCGTTTACACCTCGGGTAGGTCTTTAATCTGTCCCTAGCATGCCTAGCACCGAAGAACAGAACACATGTTGTTTTTTTTTGTTTTATTCTTTCTTTTCTTGGGCAATGTGAAATGAAAGAAAATATCGCATACTTATCATTTGTTCACAACACTCCTCCCCAGGCGGCCGTCCATTTTCGATATGCTGCATTTCGGCATCCCACGAGAGCCGCAGTTCACGGCCAATGTGACCATGTGGAAAATGCCGGTGTCGGCAGAGGAAGTCGAGGAGGCGGAAGAGAAGCGAAAGAGAACGGCAGCCACCAGGACCAACTCCACACTTTCCAGTCTGCCCAGGAGTCGATTTAACAGATATAACACAGACTCGGAGATCAAGTAAGATGTATTTTATGAAGTTTGATGTCATATGATTTAGAATTTCTGTGACATTCAGCATCGCAAGCGTTGGGATAATGTTGTGTTTATCATATTCTCAATGGTGATCGGCGATCATAAGTGCCTGTATGTTAAACTTTCATTCTCTCAGACAGAAATAGTACTTTTTTCAAGAGCGGTGAACTGAATTAGGCGCGTTTACCATAGTATTTTACACTACGTTACTTAGATCTGAGCTTAATGCTTATAATGCAAGTGAAATCGGAAATCACATAATATCTGTCCCCCTAGAAAATTGCGGTTGCAAATTATCGCAAATTTCCGTGTTTTTTTTTGAAGTCTTGTTGCAATTTTGCAAATTTCCGCAAATGTAGGCATTTTCTGTAAATCTGGTGCAAATTTTGTTGATTTGGGCCATGTTTGGGCCAAACAGTGCACTTTTCCTGCCAGTGTCGCAAAAATACTGCGTAAACAGGAACAAAGAAAATGTGTTCCATTTCTACATTTTTGCAACATGTCAGTAGTAAACAGTGCAACGTGGTGGTAAGTATAATGAAGTTACGAAGCTATTTTTGCAAAATTTTAGCTAATTTTGGTGCAAATTTTACTACTTTCTGCATGCAAATTTTGCAATTCTTGGTGCAAATATTTGGGCTTTGAAATGTAATTTTCCGCAGGGACAGGTATATACGCAAGAAATCAGAAATCATGCAAGTAGGATAATGCAGGAGTCATTGTAGTGAATATCACACAATCCAGTGTTCAAGCAAAGAGTAGCGTAGGCATCGAAAAGTTTAAAAACATAACTTTGTCTCTTATGTGCACTGTATCTAACTTCCGGTGAGGAGGATAACTTCCGGCGAGGAGGCCCTATAAAAGGGTGGTTAATTTTTGGTCGCTTAAGGTATGAGTGCATTGAGCAGTTAGTGATTACTTCCCTTGTTTGTCTCTAACCTCCAGCGATTATTTAAGGGAGTTATATTATGACGGCATTTAGACCTAATGGCTTAAAATCTGCAATGATTTATGCTCCAGGCCTACAATGGACTTTTCCACCATCATCCATCTATTTCAGTACGATATATGGCGTATGTCGAGAGAACATCGCCAGCCGAGGCATGTCCGTTCCTTCCAACCCGCCCACACCCCTACACACACACTTCCTTCCCATGGACATTCAGCTGCATGAAGAGAGAGACTACATCGACCGTCTCTTGCTGGGAGATGGTGGCGATAACTTCACCAAAATGATCATGCAAAATTTTTTCAAAGGTAGGGGCTGTGTAGCATTGAACGTTTATAGTAGTCCTTACGGGATATATGTAGGTTGTCATGTGGAACTCATATGGGACCCATGTAAGATGTTCGTGGGATCCAAGTGGACCGTTTATGGGAGACGTAATGGGGTTTGCTCTAGAGTAAGGTTTGGTTCTGTACAGGTGGATCGCATGACAGAAAAAAACAATATCATAATTGGCCAGATTTACACGAGAGTAACATATTGCAGCCACATATAAATCTTGATCCCAAGAGGGCAGGTCATCTACGTGTAGTTACTAGTATTACATAACACATCTCATATAATATGCCATTGCATTAGAGGGTAGATCTTCCATTAGTTGTGTGTTTTCCAATTTATTATTTTTTTTTTTTTGCCAAAGCACAAGGGACCACTGCCTGCATTAATTATTATGAACAACAACAACAACAACAACAACAACAACAACAACAACAACCACATCAACAACAACAACAATCTGATTTCATGAAGTCATATGTATATATTTACTTATGCCCTGTTGCAGCACCGAAACCTAGGAACCTGGGCTATGGCATGCCCCGACCTGAAACACGTGAAGGCAGCGCCCACAACCGGCTCATTAGTCACCTCAGCCGGAAGCCGAGCGTTGTGAGAGTTCCCTCCCATATGAGTCTGTGTAAGCCAGTCAAATGTGACTATCACAACGGATGCAGCGAACAGTTCTGTGAGATCTTGGGACCCGGATGTTGCTCTTCTTGCATTGAAACTACGAACAGGCAGATAGCAGAGGAAATCCAACGACGCCTCTTCCCAGAAATCGAGGTTTGATTTATGCGATCAACTTACTGATATGCAATAAACACAGCTTACGCACATTTGTGGTTAACTGCTCTTTTTAGACAATCGCAATCCTATCGTAAAAATAATAAGAAGAATAAAATACAAAAACAATAGTTTATCTATTGCGTGCGTGCGTGCGTGCGTGCGTGCGTGCGTG
>JAWQUT010000481.1:27059-71957 GCA_033807755.1 Ellobium chinense
GTGTGTGTGTGTGTGTGTGTGTTTAATCACAGCCGTTTAATTTGTGCATGATCAAAAATGTTATATTTTTTTTTCTTGGCGTTGCAGTTAGCTTGAGTCAAGCGTACTTGACCAGCATGGAATTTCACAATAAAATAGACCAGTGGTATCAAAACACCTTTATCAACTCCTTTGACAAAACCATTTACGACAAATCTAGTGGATTACCAATGTCATCGTTGTTTAGGCAACTGGAATATCTCTCAGTAAAATGAAATGCAGACTCTTAACAACTTACATTATAATGGTCATGATTATGATTGTTGTCGTCACCATCATTCACACTGTCACCATTGAAAGTAGGCTACTGCCCAGAACTTGTTACTAAAAGTTTTATTCAAAGAATATTCAGCGTTAACGCTCGGCCTCGCTCAGGCTGGATATGACGGCTGAAACCATCATCCGCATTACCCATAGTTGCTCTAGTGCCACAGTATTTCATATGGATTAATACGGAGTAAAACATGAAAAAAAAAATATTTTTCGTTAGAAAGCAGTAAACACTGATCCAAAATTCAAGCATAAACCGTCTGCCTTAATAGTAAATATTATTATAATTGCATCATCAGTAAACTTATCGTCATCATCGCCATCTTCATCATCATGAAATTAAACGATTCATCATCATCGTGAGTGATTCTCGTCATCATGCCTCTCAGTAAATCAGTAGTCATGCAGACACACCATAAAATTCTTAGTTATCACTATGTCTCAAGCGTTAAAATCTCTGACATCATATGACTTTCATCAAAAAGTCATTGAATCATCGGTTCACTACTTTATTGTATGTGATTAGCTTTTGTTTTTAACATTGATGTAAATAATTATTTGATCGCCAATTATAATCAATGTAACACAGTACCAAAAATATTTCAAAATAAGTACAACACTGTTGCAAATAATCTTAAACATTATAATTGTCATTGAGTCTTAGAGAGAAATGCCTACAGCAGAAACATAAAGACCAAACCTCACTTAGTCAATATCATACTTTTGTCCTGCTTAGGTGTCAAGACGATGTCTTGTTGCTCCCAAACTGACCAAAGTGATGAAAGATGGACATTTGAAGCAGATCAGAAGGAAACGCCTGCACGAGCTCAGACAGCCCAATAAAGACACAGCCAATGAGACAGTAGCTCCCTCTGCAGTGACAGCTGTCAAGAACAAAAACTTCCCGGCAGCCAAGCCGACCGCAGCCAATCTCAGCAAACGGGACTCTATGAAACTTCCTCCCATTGGTCCGCCTCAGCCGACGTTCACGCCTTTCAGTGAAACGAGCGCAAGCGAGGGTCTTGAATGAGACTAACTGAATATATGTATTTATGTATTTCAACGTTACGTTATCTCTCCAGTGATCAATTATTGTGAGAAGCCAAATGAAAAGTGTCCCCGCGTCTCCATCTTCTTCCTCCTGGGTCCATATCACCTTATGCTTGAATGTGTAGCAAAACATTATTACAGAATAAACACAATGGCATTTCTTATCAAGAAGTGTTGGTTTAGCTAACTTGTCATTTTCTTCACCCAATACAATCGAGGGTTTGCTCATTAACGATGTGATCTCTTACCTTCGTAAGAATTACGTTAGTGCGTCGGTGCTAAATACACCCATAGTGGCGTTCAACATGAGGAGTTTAGTAATTCTTACGATGGTAAGAGATTCCATTATTAATGCACAAGTTCTCAAATATCCTGAAGAGCTGAGTCTTACGTATGTCTGTGCTGGAAAACACTCATCGCCTCAATGCCTGATCGGAATCAGAAGTCAAACAGACGGTTGAATATGGACGTTTAAATAATTACAAACAGACAAGAGAGGATATGCTGTCTCAATGTATCGTTTTTCTTTCTTTCTTTCTTTCTTTCTTTCTTTCTTTCTTTCTTTCTTTCTTTCTTTTTTCTTTCTTTCATTCCTTCTCTCTTTCTTTTTGTTGGATATGCTGTCTCAATGTATCGTTTTTCTTTTTTTTCTTTCTTTCTTTCGTTCATTTTTTCTTTCTTTCACTCTTTCTCTCTTTCTTTTTGTCTCTTGAGCACCGCCCGCATTTTATATGTAGATCGGTGGTCAATAAGGGAATGCAGAAACCTCGGTCAACGATCCTATGGGGGCCGAACAGGGCGAGTTCTTGGTGAGGCGAAAACAAGAGCTGGCTCAGTGGCTCTCTTCACTTCAGTTTGTTAATTCTTCAACCAACCGATATCACCAAAAAGACGTTACCCTTTTTGGTACCAGCAGTTCTGAAGCTCAAATGTGTACTAGCTGACTAGCTCCCTCTTTCGTCTCTTTTCGGCAAGGGACGCTACTCAAGAGATTGCCAGGCAATGGTTCACTGAGTAGTCTGGCCTTTCCATGCACTGAAGATGTGAGCTTCTGTTTGTGATCCCACAGTGACGTTCACTCCATACACATGTTAAAAAGGGCTCCGCTTCTATTATTGCACACCGAACTCCTCGACCCCGTCCCGTATGGGAATCCCAATCGAAGTGTACATTGATATGATCATACAGGGCCCTCATGACTCATCATATTGTGCCAATTAAAACTACAAAAAATATTGAGTGGTTTGGGGGGGGNNGGGGGGGGGGGGGGCATGCCTCCGCCAAGGGAGATTAAAAAGAAAATCCCCTACCTGGCAATGTTAGGAAGTCCTTTCAGAAATTGTTGGATCCATATGCGTCACAGTTTTCGGATTTTTACTAAAATCTAACGTCTTCACTCAAAGCTCTGGCCGGCCAGCGTATGCATCTAAATATTTACGTTTTTTTTGCACATTTGCCTATTTTTGCCTATTTGTTTGTTTGTTTGTTTATCTCTAAACAATTTGGTTAGCAATTCTTCTAGCAGGGCTTTTTCAGCATGAATCAGCAAACAAAATCTCGAATGAAATGCAACTTCCTCCACAGTGGAGACAATGAAGAATGTAAGGGGGACTATGACGCAGTTCCGTCCAAATCAATGAATATAAATTGCCCCGAGTGGCGTGAAGGGTTTGTACGAAAACACTAGATCTAAATCCCAACGAATCTGACAAGAGGTTTGCACTTGAACTCGTACCAGCTGGGGGGAAATCCCATCAAGTCACAATTTCCTATTGTTTTGGAGCTTTTAATATTTTATTAATTATTATCCAGTATATCTTTCAGTTCTTATCTCTTTCGTTCCTAGCCCCACCACCCGCGACGAGCTTCCATCCATCCTCGTAACGGAAATACTGGCTACAGGTGGTGTGTGAGGAGGAAACCCCCGTATTGTAAATCTAGGTCTGTATGAGGTAAAGCGATCGACTCCGCTTACTCGCAACTTCAGTTAGTCGCAACCTATATGTCTATAAACTGAAGGAATACTGAACTGCCGTCATAAAAGTCACTGCTGCAACTTCTTTTAATCGAGAGTTTTGCTTTATGCTTCAAAGGACCTGCGATAAATCGGAATCAATTATACGTGTATTCGTGATGGCTTTACAAGCATACAAGATTTATCCCGTGGGGTGTGCATTACAAGAATTTTTCGATATCTGCGTCAAAGCAAAAAAATTTAATATTGATAATAAATTTGGGACTCAAGTGTTTTTATGCTACCAATTACTAAATTGAATTACATTGTGGGCTAGAGTGGGTCGAGGCAAGGTTGGGCACGATCTTTTCTCGTGCCGTAGGCCTACCCCTTGTGAAGAGCAAAGGCCCACTACATGTCAAAGTAAAATACAGTGAAATTCTGGTCACACACCAATCCTTCGGGCCAAAATTTTGAAGGTGTGTTAGCAGAAAGAATGTTATTCGCAGTGCTTTTGACTTGGGGCGGATTAGCTGAGACTTTTCAGTGGAAGAGCTTTAAGGAGGGAACAACAAGAGGGGGCGAATTCTGGTCTTTTTGATTGAGTAATACTACCGAAGAAATTTGTCTCCGTGAGTATTAGGGAGACTGACTTTGAAAAGAAAGGAAAATAAACACATTAAGCTATGAATTGGCCAACCTGGCAACATACTGCATCACACGTCCGCGCCAAATTTTCACTGATCTCATTTTCTTTTTTTCATGCCGGTTTCTGCTCGTACGGTTAATCTCGTGTATTGCATATTTGTCCAAGTTTTTTCATGTTTACGAACATAAAGACCATGTAAAAATATAAATGTTACGAAATATTGCTCTGGAACTGGTCATACATTATATATCGGAACCTGTTCTACTATTATTTTGTGTATTGAAGTCTGCATCCTAGTATAATTACTCAACTGAAGAACTGCTTACTTGTCTCAGTTTTACTTGGATCATCCATTTTGTGCTGGAGGGACATCAAGTTCACCCCTATCCTTCTCTAGTTCTCTCTAAATAGGGCAGTGATTGAATATGAGGGGTGTCGCTTTCCGAAAGACCGTGAAGTGAGAATGGGCCTGATATGGAACAAAATATTATGGTCCAACGGTGGCTTTCGGACTTCTGATCTTACTATTTTAAATACTATAATGGCCATGCTTCAGCTGGGAACATTTCGATTGGAAATCATTTTCAAATCAGTGATTATTTAATAATGCAGACCCTTCGCCCTTGGTAAGAGTGTGGGTTTGNGGGGGGGGAGGAGGGGAGTTACTGGAGTAGGGTGGACAAATTACAGCGGCTGTATTTTTTTCTTTTCTTTGTTCCAAACATGAGATATTTTTTTTCGCAAGATTTTTATTTTCGCCTCTGTTTACTGGACAGACATAGATCAGAATCCCATCTCATGTCTGTCCTTACAAAAACAATCGAAACTCACGCTTTAATATGGACATATATATTATGTACATGAGGTTTCACCATCCTTCCGGTCGTGTTACTCAGGAGTGATCTGTGGGGAATCGTACTGTTTCAAATCTGTGGGGAATCGTACTGTTTCAAATCTGTGGGGAATCGTAATGTTTCAAATCTGTGGGGAATCGTACTGTTTCAAATCTGTGGGGAATCGTACTGTTTCAAATCTGTGGGGAATCGTACTGTTCCAAATCTGTGGGGAATCGTACTGTTTCAAAGCTCAATTTTAAAATCCGGGGGTTGGGGGGAGGGGTGAATATGAGCGAGGAAAACATTCCTCGCCTGATCCTTCCCATGACCTACGAGCCTACATAGGATCTTACTGTCACTGTCAGTATGAAAGGTTATCAATTACGGAAGTTTGTAGGTTCAAATTTTATTGCCGGTTGACAGAGTGCTACTCTTCATCGCAGGTGATACAGACTAGTCTAGATCTGCAATATTTTACAACAAGCTGCGTCATCAAGGAGTTTCCGGGGTCAGGTCACATGTTTATGATATTATCATACAGATCGTAAGCGGTGGCATGCAAATACAGTGATTACAGTAGCTGGAGGTAAATGGTGTGGGGAGAGGGGGTGACAGGCTTTTCATGGGAGCGTAGACTACAAGCTTCACCCACGTCAACATTTTCATGATACGCCACTGGATGTAGTGTTCTGGAGACAGTAGAGACTTGGCGTCAAGAGAAGGGAATTCTTAGAGGAGGCTAGAACTCACGACGACTATTTCGCTGCCCGGGAGTCATAATAATATTGTCGTAAGTCCAATAATGACTTGAGGGGCTAACGACAGAACTATTTCCAAGCACCGTTTTGAATTCGGGCGCCTATCACCTTACCACGTGAACAAACTCTAATATTCTGCAGTCAGGATCTTGGATACCGTTCCCACAAACCTCAGGCAAGGCTTCCTGTCTCCCTCATAGACCAAGACCGTTTCAGGATTCATCTTCCCATCCCACCTGACCCCTACACATACCTGGTTGTTCTATTGAAAGATCTTTATTTAGGGTAGCCAGCACAATTCAGATCACATAAATTCAGGCTTATTCATCACACAATAATAAAATTCACAGGAAATACACAATACGTAGACTATAAAAATTTGTAAAAAAAAAACAAAAAACGCTGCTTTAACCAACAAAAAAACAACAACAAACAAACAAACTTATTTTCTACACCATTGTTCACACAGAGACATTTGAAGCAGCAAAATATCACCCTATTCCAAGACAAAGTGACAATGATCTAATCCCTTACATCCACCTAAAATCTACGACATTCTATTTCACCTTCCCCTTACTCTTACTCTCACACATCCAATCGTGCTCTGTCTTTCTCGCCCTTTTCTCATCTTCAAATGTTTACACTGAAAATGAAAATACGCTGTTATATTTCCCTCGGGGAAACTATTTTACAATGCCAAAGTGTCAAATATCTCAAGCATAATCCACATAGAAAACACTTTGCGTATAAAACACAATTTCACTCAAATGCAGCGCCCTGTTCTTCCTAGTTTTAGAAAAAAAAAAAATGGTTTACCGAGCTAACCAAGTGGCCAACTTAAACAGGGGACATGTATAAAAAAATTACTTTGCAAAAGAATCAACGGGCGTTTCAAACCCCTCCTTACATACCCTCTTCTTACAAGAAAATTTCGGGCTTTGCTAGTAGGGGTTAGTTCTCTGCGCGTTGATCGAGTAAAATTTATTAACCAAAGGTTAGGAAACACTTCAAACGAAGGATTTAAGATATGATATATCGTAAATTCAGTAGGGTCAAGGGCTGTTGTAATTATCCGACTTCTATCATCCTCTGCTTGCCTGATATCGTCCACAAACATCTAGACAGGAGCAGGACAGGCCCACACCACACCTGCATCACCAGGGCCGTAGCTAAGCCTATGCTATTTCCACCCCCTCCTCATCTTTAAAAAAAAAAAAAAAGATTATAAAGGCCAAATTTTGAGACTCCCCCGAAGTATGGCTAGGTTATGGTTAAAGCAGAGATACGGAATGTCCTTAGACATTTAGAACTTGTGCATTAACGATGGGATCTCATATCATCGTAAGAATAAAATAAGTCAACCGATACTGAATGTTCCCTTGATAGCATTCAACATGCGAGTTAATGCGATTCTGACGAGGGTAAGACAGTAAGAGATCCCACTGAAAATGCGCAGGTTCTCAAATGAGACTCCCCTAAACTGAGGCTTTACCGGGAAAGATCCTAGATGCTAACGTGGATCGAAATTTGTTCGAATTCTAATTTTTTTGGGGCATCCTTTTATAAAGCATAAAGTTGTGCCTTTCTATCTATTTTCGCGTAGCTCTTGTAGTTGCCCGGATAGACAAAAGTATATACCGTTGAAAGGAGATCCAACGCCATAGTCTATCGCTTCTCCAGTAAAACTGTGACTTTAGGGCATGCTGTCTTTTTTTTTTCCGTCTCTGAAAAAAACGACGGAAACGTGCTTTTACTTCCCTAACACTAATCCTATAGCTAATCCTAGCTGTTCCTAATCCTAATCCAGGAACACCTGGTAGATTTTGTTTCTTCCATGCAAGATAATGTCATAACATTTAAGATCTCGCGCATTAATGGTATTTCGTACCATTGTAAGAATTACATTAATTCTGCATGTTAATCGCTACCAAGGATGCATTCATACCAATGCATCAAAGTAATTCTTACGATAGAAAGAGATCGCATCGTCAATGCGCATGCCCTAATATAAAACGACGAGAAGACCCTTGCTTTCTACATGACGTCACAAAATAGGATCCTTGTCCCAGATCTTGAGCCTTTTTTTTTTTTTCAATTTTTTTCCAGAATTTACTCGGACCGCACGGACCGTAGTGGTGCCATTTTTGGACCTTTGCTTTTCCATGATGTCTAGTCTACACTGTCTGTGTATTTAGATCACATATCGTGCCAGTGTCTCTGATAAAACGACCTAAAACTAATGTTTTTTGGATTACAAATCGTGTCGACAGTAGCTCGCTAAATTGGCCACAAACGCCTTTTAACCTGTGAGTCTTTGGATCAGATGTAGTTCATGCAGATTCAGGAAAACTGGCTGCAGCACAGTGTCATTAGTTCGGATCATAGACCGACTATAAGGCATGCTGGCCGTCCCACGCCCACATGTCTATGACCTAGGATATTTTTTTTTTTTTGCCTGTATATATATTTTTTTCCATCGGTGTATTGTTTCCGCGAACAAAGTAACCGATAAACCTTGCGTCATCGAACCACAGACTTTGGTCTGACCTCTGCTGCCATCCCACGCCAAAATGACGTATATGACAAATCTGTCATATTTCCTCCTCTTCTAACGTCTCCCTGGAGTTTACTGTATGTGTCCTGATCCTGCCGTAGACTGAACGGCGTACCCAGCCTCATTCTTGCCATATTAAATATGAAACTCCAATTAACTTTTGCAATCAGGAAACCAAAAGGTAGAACGACATAACCACATCTTCCAGAAGCAAAACGAGTAATTAGATGCCATTTACGTAAGTCACAGGTCAGTCATGTATCGGCGGGTGTCGACCATTTATGGCAGAAATACGTTCTGCATGTCCTTCCCGGCATTCTCCCCCGCCAAAATATATGAAGATTGTTTTCTTTATTATTGCTGCTGAAGAAGACCTCATACATAAATGCCACTCCCTTCCCCCACCCTTTTCCCTGCCCCAACGAACACTACGAACATGTAGGCTTACTTAAGTCGAGGATTTCTTCGAGTAAGTTACACCCGTTTGTTTGTTTATTTTTTTCGGGAGGGGTGGGGAGGAAGGATCGATTCAACGAATTGCACAAATACGTCTTTCTGTCTTTGTTCGGCAGTTCCGGTACCAAATAAATGAAGCCATAACTACCTCGTCCCAACTCTCTGACAAAACCGTCCTATGGGGCCTCTACCCTATTACTTCTCTCTTCTCCTCTCTTTACCCCGATTTTTCCCCCTTCTACTTTTTGGATGGTCCCTTGATCCTTGGAACTCTCAGCATTGCGGGGGCTGTAGAGGTGGTAGTTACGGCCCTGCAGATAAGAGTGAGAGTTGTCAGGGAATGACAGGGTAATTTGACCCTCGTAATTGCAAGGTCCATATAAAACGAATGTGGGTAACGTTGCGGTTAGTTGCGAGATCAAAACAGGTCGGTGTACTGTTACGACATCAAGAAAGTTCAGTGCTGGTATAAGCTTATTATAAGTAAGTTTCATAACTATTTTCAACTAAATGTTGTCTCTATAAAACTATAAGCCGTGACGGTCCAGACAGAGGTAGTCAAAGTTCATGTTTTGAATTTTGTTTCTTTGTAGTATAATAGTAGTAACAGTAGTAGTAGTAGTAGTAGTAGTAGTAGTAGTAGTAGTAGTAGTAGTAGTCGTCGTCGTCGTCGTCGTCGTCGTAGTAGTAGTAGTAGTAATAATAGTAGTAGTAGTAGTAGTAGTCGTAGTAGTAGTAGTAGTAATAGTAGTAGTAGAGAATTAGTTATGGTTACAGCAATATTGTTGGAGTACAAACTTCATTTGCAAAAGTTATAAACATTATGAGCATCCAAAATACTATATACGAAATTAATAATTAACATAAGGCATAAAAATTAACATATGTACTGGCAGATGTGAAATACTGGACATAAAGTGGTAGATATGCAATGTAATGAGGACACTACAGTCACTAAAAGTAGATTACCCTGAAGTCATGAATGCTTTTTCATAATAATAAATACTAATTTATCAACAGCTTCCAGCAAGTTATCGTCTTTCTTTTTTTCATAACTTGTAGGAAATCGGGCATATTTGGATTTTTCTGATAATTAGTGGTGATACTGATGTTGAATGTAGTAACAATTAGATGCTACTCCTTTAAAAAACAATTGCAACAGCTGTAGTAGCGGCAGCAGTATCAGTAGCAGCAACGACAATAGCAACAAATGCGGCTATAGCGGTTGTAGCATTTGCTGTATCCAAAAGCTCTTAACAAAGTTTCTTCAACACTATATGTGAATGTGTGGAAAACTCCACAGCTTATCAGTTTTTGTTGCTTTATTTAAAAATTCTCTCCACAAATAATTTCCCTTGCCATCATATCTATTTTGTTCCAGATTCTAGACCATATTTGACAAAATGAAGCTTTTATTCTGCCTCGTTGCCATAGTATTCACAACAACCCTGTTCCACAAGCTTGCAACAGGTGCGTTATTGTACGAGTTCACAACGATTGACTGGGTTTGGCCAAACAGTAGCTTCAAGACTGCCTATATTTCCTCTGGCCGCTATAAACCAGAGGCGTGCCAACCATCGGGCTTGAAGATGGGTGATGCAGGCAGGATTTACGTCACAGTGCCACGGCTTCGGTATACCGATGGGGTTCCGTCCGGGCTGAACACAGTTGAGGCCAAAAGTATTGGGTCCAAGGAGGGCATCCTCAGACCGTACCCAAACTGGGAAACCAACGAGCAGGGCGACTGCAAGGGGCTTCAACAGCCAATGAGCATGGAGATAGATCCTAAGTAAGATCGGTGAAAATGAACAACGGTTATTTTGAGTGATTGTGTGCGAGAATGCGAGCAGATTAAGTACTTGTAAAGGTGTATGTATCCTTGCACACAACTCGTGAAAGACTTTTTTTTTTCTTTTAAATCCATAGTAGGCTGCATATTATTATTCATTTTTTGTTTAAATATCTGTACTAGCGGTTGAGATAGATGCTGGAAAAAAAACCTCACCAAAACAACAGCAATGCATTTAACGATTGGCGTAGCCACCTACATCACAAATGTCTTCACTGGTTAACCGAGCAGAATTTGATTTTTTTTATGTGTTTTTGTTTTTTGTTTGCTCTGTAGATAGTAAAAACAAAGCTCTCTGATGCTTAAGAAAGCTTGAAAAGTAGAACCTATTGAGTCTTCTTAAGATCATAATTGTTTAAAGTTTTAAAATGAATTGCATGTACTATGCAAAGCTGAATAGATTATCGCATACTCCTAAAAAAGCATGCTATTATCTTTCAATGAAATGGGCTGCTATAATAATGATAATAATGCAATACATTTAGCAGCAGCAGCAGCAGCAGTAGCAGTAGTAGCTATAGCAGCAGCAGCAGCAGCAGCAGCAGCAGCAGCAACAACAGCAGCAGCAACAGCAACAGCAGCAGCAGCAGCAGCAGGAGTAGTAGTAGTGGTAGTAGTAATAATAGTAGTAGTAGTAGTAGTAGTAGTAGTAGTAATAGTAGTAGTAGTAATAGTAGTAGTAGTAGTAGTAGTAGTAGTAGTAGTAATATTAGTAGTAGTAGTAGTAGTAGTAGTAGTAATAGTAGCAATAGTAGTAATAGTAGTAGTAGTAATAGTAGTAATAGTAGTAGTAGTAATAGTAGTGGTAGTAGTAGTAGTAATAATAGTAGTAATAGTAGTAGTAGTAATAGTAGTAGTAATAGTAGTAGTAGTAGTAATAGTAGTAATATTAGTAGTAGTAGTAGTAGTAGTAGTAGTAATAGTAGTAGTAATAGTAGTAATAGTAGTAGTAGTAGTAATAGTAGTGGTAGTAGTAGTAGTAGTGGTGGTGGCATCAGAAGCAAAAATGATAATAATAAAGCTTTGACTTGCCAATTCAAACCACAGGACCGGCTATATCTACGTCATCGACGGAGGGCGTGTTGGAATCATGTCTCCCACAGACCAGCCACTAAATCTGTGTCCAGCCAAAATTGTTGTGTTTGATCCACGGGGCGGCGACAGAGTGGTTCGCAGGCACGAATTCCCGGACTCTGTGGTTTCCAGGACCGAGAACTTCCTCAACGACATTGTGCTGGACTACGTCGACCCTGACGACCCCACTGAGGTGAAGTTTGCGTATATATCAGACACCTTGGGTAAGTGCTGATCCATCACAGGCTACAGTAGAGAAAAAGGCGGAATTTTGTTCATGCAGACAGTTTTACAAGATTACTATAAACTTCTCTTTTGAAAGGTTTTGATAGGTTCTGATCACAGTACCGGAATTCAAGGACAAGCGCCAGACCAAACCTTAAAGTTTACATACCTATTATGGCGAGGAAGTTATGCCGTAACAACCGGAGTTTTATTATTTCAAACCCGTTATAGAAAGGCTATATGAGCAGAAACAAAGAGGATGGGAAAACGGGGACTGAGATTCATATTGTACACGATTCAGCCAACTTTCCGTTTCAGATGGAATCCACTATGTGAAGAAATATGTTTGATTGGTACAAAACAATTTAGAGCGTCATGTGCAATTCGTAAAAAGAATGTTTGAGTGTCCTTTTGGGCTTTCCATAATCGATAAAGTAAACTCTAATGGGCTTGAACTGAAGCTAAACTTCAAAGGAATGTGCATTGTTTCGTTACAGGCGAGCAACTTGTTGTGTTCGACTTCACCACAAACTCATCTTGGAGCTTCAAACATCCCTTGTCCATGAGCGCCGATGAGGACAGGTAAGACACTAGGAGCTGGTGGTGGGCAGTATTTTTCATGATGCTTAGGATTTTAAATACAGTTCCGAAGGTATCGGCGTATCTGACATTATTGAAAGGTATCGAAATGCCTGTCAAGAGCCAAGTATCAGAATCGAAATAGCACAGGTATTTTCGATACTTAAAACCCGCAGGCTGAATATCGCGATACTTTAAGAAATTCAGGAATTAGCTCACGAGCCTTTAGAGCCAAGGTAGAAAAAAAAAGGAGATGTGAGAGATGGAGTGAAGGTGGAAATTTAGAACGTGATTAATGTTTCGGTATTGGGCTGAGGGAACAGGGAGGGCAAGGCACTGAGGCATCACTTTGTATGCTTTATTTAATATCGACTAAGGCTAAGGCAAGGAGGCCTTATTTGCCAAAATTCATGACCCCTTTATCGCATTGTAAAATAAATGAACAAGATCACTCTAGACCTTTTTAAATTAATCAGTTTCAACAATACTTACTTTGAGTTTAAGCAAAATATAAATGTAAATAGTAATTCACTTTCAACACCATGACTGGAAGGGTGATGAAACTCCATGTGCATATATATCCTTATTAATACGCTAAGTTTTCGATTGTTAATGGAGGGACAGATATGGAATGAGTTCTTGCTTATGCCTGTTCAATGTACAAAAGCGAATGAAGAAAAAATGTGATTAGTAGTATAATTGCCTCTCCAAATCTCGCATCCCTACAATAAGAGATGCATCAGCCAGTAAAAACCAGTGTAACAGACTATATCAGCCAATCTTCAGACGATGAAACTTTAGCAAGCGGAAGTAAAGATTGTTGGAGTTATTGCTTGAGATGCCCGGATGACTGTGCATGCATATACTGTAATTGACAGTGGTCCACTCAAACCAAGGAATAATATGACACCGCCTTACGCACGTTCTTGGACACGAGATCTAGTCAATAAATGCCTCTTGACAGCGTTAATCGCGTGGTCATGTAAATTTCTTGAACATCACGCTCATTCCACATCTGCCCAAGTAACTTTTTGAGGTTTTGAGAAATTTGGCACTCTGAAGTTGTTGCTCAAGACAAAATATTGAGGCAGATGTGGGTCAGCTTTGAAAATTAGTAATACAGCATGAAAAGTTTTGTTAATAGTTGAAAAGATGAATGGAAAATCAAAGTGGTAAGACCACTTCAAAGCATAAAAATAATTATTTAGGCGAATGTGGAATGAGCATGGTTATTTTGTTAACAAGCAGCAGAGGACAAAAAACAAAGACACAATATGTATACTAGAATCCTATAAATGCCAGCAGTTTTTCCCTGTGAGAATACTGACACAAACTATAACCTTTCACAGAAATGTAACGATCAATGGCGAGACCTACACATTTGATCTAGGCATCAACGGCATTGCCATGTCACCCACCTTCAACTACGTCTACTACTCCGCCATCGGCTCCAAGAAACTGTGGCAAATTCCAACATGGGTGCTGCGGGACAACCTCCAGGTGGAATTTGACAACTCCCTTCGTCTGGTTGGCACCAAGAAATCCAACTCAGATGCCCTCCTTGTTGGACATAAAGCCTTGTACTATGCCGCTCTGGAATATGATGCTCTTTACAGGTATGTGAACACAACCATAGGTGTCTTAAAGGTCACTTATACTAGTACAGGCTTTTGGTGTCTTATGTAATCGGGTTGAAGCCATTAATGTCAAAACTGGTGTGTGTGACATTTTCAAGAAATTCAAAGCAAACACCTTACCTTGAGTATCGGACATTAAGCCTTGTACTATGCCGCTCAGGAGTACAATGCTTTTCACAGGTATGTGAAAAAAACCATGGGCGTCTTAAAGGTTACTTAGACTGGTACAGATTTTTGACGTCTTATGTAATCTGGTTGAAGTCGATAAATCAAAACTCGTCTGTAGACTATGACATTATCAAGAAATCCAAACCAGACGTCTTGATTCATGGACTTCTGCAGAAAATAGATACTTTTGATCCACCTCCTCAAAGTCCTGAACACAGTAATAGAAGCGCGCAAATGGATGTGCCAAACGGCTTGGTGTTTTCCCCGCGTGTAGACCAATATAAATAAAAATATTGAGGATCAATCTGTACTATTTAATATTTCTTACTCCATCGAAAATTGCGTAATCCAAATTTCTATGCAAATTATATAACAGTAAAATAATGCTTGTACACTTTTAGCGTATACAATCCCTTCACCGGGACATCCCAGCGTGCTGCGTGCCGCTGAGAAATTCCATTAAATGGCCTTGACACTGTATCCATTGGCTAATCTCTGGGTTTTTTTTTATCCAGAAGTTAGATTCAAAAGTAAGCCTACAACAAAATCGATCGCAAGTACAGCTGTATATTCCATCAGTCAGTGGCTTGACAAATGGAACAAGGTTTTAGGTTTTACGGGTTTGTCTCACTCGAAAAAGTCAGGGTTCCATTAAATCACGTAGTCTTAGGTTCCCTCTGTAAACTGACGAAGCCTTTTGTTCATCATCAGGTGGGAGATGGAAAAAGATCTGCTACAGCAGGGCGTGGCCGAAGGGGAGGTTACTCTCCAAACAGAGACAATCATGGCGCAGAACTGGGAGACCATGCAGTGGCCTGATGGGATGGGTTTTGGTGATGAGAACTCGGGGGAACTGTACTTCCTCACGGAGAGAGCACAGCTCTTTCACACCGGAACACTGGACTTTAGCACGGGGCCGAACTTCAGGATATTCATAATTGACGTCAATGACACGAGCTACCTGATCCCAAGCGAATATCGTTTCCCCCATATGGGTATTATTGGCTAAGCGGAGGAAATCGTTGTTTAAAGTTGGTTAAGACTGACAATGTTGGGAAGATTTGTATCACGCTGCTAACAAATACGGTGGATACAGGATTGTACATAACAAGTAATATACATGTGACTTGATAATTATACATTTGAAATTTTCAAAGATTGTGTTGGAGACATGATTTTCACATACTCATAACCATTACATATCTAATGTTTCACTACAGAAGGTCTCATAATCATTTTCCCATCAAAGAATGGGTTTTGTTTTTTTTTTTTGTTTCTCACAATCAGTAATGTATATAACAGCACTCATTTTTCAACACAATATTTTTGCCAAGAAGAGAATGATAACTTCAATAAGACAAAATTTGTTTTAGCCTATGAAATAGAACTACTGAATTTTTGCAAAAAAAAGTTTTGGCAAGTTTCTACTCTCGAGAAATTATCATCCACCAAAAACAATTCTGGCAAAATTAAAACCTCTACTCTCGAGAAATTATCATCCACTAAAACAATTTTGGCGAGGTTAAAACCTCTACTCTCGAGAAATTATCATCCACTAAAAACAGTTTTGGCAAGGATAAAACCTTTACTCTCGAGAAATTATCATTCACCAAAAACAATTTTGGCGAGGTTAAAACCTCTACCCTCGAGAAATTATCATCCACTAAAAACAGTTTTGGCAAGGATAAAACCTCTACTCTCGAGAAATTATCATCCACCAAAAACAGATAAAACCTCTACTCTCGAGAAATTATCATCCACCAAAAACAGTTTTGGCAAGGATATAAACTCTAATCTCGAGAAATTATCATCAAAGTTTGACTTAAAAGGCTGTATTCCACAAACTAGATCAAATGCTAATTTTTGATATGTTAGTGTCAGAATTTAGTTTCTGAAGACAGTCTGTGAATTAATGTGTGAATTAAAAAACACTGAATATTTGCAAAAACAGTTTTGGCAAGGATAAAACCTCTACTCTCGAGAATTTATCATCCACGTTTGACTTCAAAGGGCTGTATTCCAGAAATTAGATCAAATGCTAGAATTTAGGTTCTGAAGACAGTCTCTGAATTAATGTGTGAATTAAAAAACTTACAAGCTTAACAGTTCTATGAGGAATTAGGCCTCTAAAAGTGCTGCTCCAATTTCATCTCTCTAAACTTCCTTAATGTGGAATACTGTGTTATAGGTCAACATAGATGTCGATTGCTTACTCATTCATATTCACCTATGCAGGGCTTATAGAACACTGCAACATAATAGTACCTAGGAACTTGCAAGAGCATTAATTTCTTGTGAAAGTATTCCTAAAGCAATTCTCCTGAAAAGCTGAACTTTCAGGGTTTGATGCAAATTAATACTTTAGCCAGTTAAATAAAGTGTCGTTTTTTGTTTTTTTATGAAATTAAACTGCTGAAAGTTCAGAGGTCAGTTTTCTTCCTACTGAAGAAAGGATGTACTGCAAGTTGCAAGGCTAAAATGGCCAAGCGTACATTCTTTCTCTAAGAGCCCAAGTAAATTTGAATGTACACTCAAACATGCCTATTATGAAGATATTTTAATGGAAACAATCTCTATTCCTTTTTTCAAGCTCACTCAGATTAATATAACAGGTATTACAAATGTTCTAATCACAAACTATTTGTTGCCTTCCCAGGATTTTGTATTAAGTGTGTTTGAATATACAGTTGAAAAGACTCTCAGGCGCTTTATACGAAAATAATAGATGGCATTCTGGATTTCCAGGAAGTTTATAATCCCTGCACACTCACTCACCACTGTATACCTACTAATGTTCGCATACATGAGTTCAGAAAAGTCAGTAATTGGTCTCAGATCATTTTAGAAATAAAAAGATATTCTTCAAGATCAGTTGGTCTTGCTCTTGTAGGGAAATAGGAAACAATTGTCTGTGATGTTAAGGCAAAATTTTCTGCGGTCCTTATGAGTCACTCCTTGGATTTAAAGATCCCTTTTAAGAATACATGGAACAGATACCGATTTCCCTTCTTCTCTGGACTCCAAAATTTGCGTTACTTGAGCAGATACCGATTTCCCTTCTTCTCTGGACTCCAAAATTTGCGTTACTTGAGCAAAACCTAAAAATTGTCCATAAAATTTACTAACCCCCTTCAAATTTATGACAAAGGGGGAATATCTTCTCCATTTCGTTAGACCTGGAAAAAAACATTGTAAAGGTGTGAAAACTAAAAATTTAACAAAAATAAACATGTAATTTTGTTTGAAACAACAAAACAAACCACACAAGAATTTTTTGAGAGATATAATCATTTAATATCATATTATAACCTTTTAGAGATCTACACAGTGATGCAGCAATTTACAAAGACTGACAAAGTAACCATGGAAAAGTTGGTGAGATTATGGTTCTCGCCAGACTGGCTCCACCTCTCATAAGCCAACCCTCTGCTATCATTCTCTCAGCTCTGCACAGCTTGACCAATTTCTTCCTTTCTTGTCAATTACTATATGTACAGGTAACCAGACTCCTCTATACACTACACACATGTAGTCCCCAACTGTTTTAATCCAAACTTTTCTCTCAATCTACAATGCTAAAAAATACTAGGTATCACTAAACTAGAATCTAAAATTTTAAAATGTATTACCAAGTACTGTATTACTAAACCAGGCACACCCCCTCAGCATATACAAATTTGCCTATCACTAATCAGAATGACCCAGGACATGGTAAGAATCAAGATTTTAATGACCTGAACATTTAATAAAAATAGCAAGGAAAGGAAACTGACAAGTAGTGATTTTAAAACAATACTTTTATGTCCTACGGATACAGTTTTTGCAGAGCTGTTTAGAACTGGGTCAGGATGGTCACTTAAAATCAACTCTGCTTAATTGCAACTTACAATTTTGAGTACAACATTTCTCTGAAATCAGATTCTGTGTAAAAGTCATTGGATAATTGCAACGCTTTAAAATAGATATCATTTCCAGGGTGATAAGTTGCTGTGCTTTAGATGTCAGCTGGAGTATCAAGCAAAGCACTTCATAGCATTCACTACCTGAGACAAACTCTTTTACTGAGCTACTTTTATTGTGTCAACACAATAATGTTCAAAAAAAAAGTCTACAAGATTTTCAAGCAGTGTTTCACAGGGAATTATATCCTACTGTAATATAGCTTTCACTGCTTGAAACAAGATCTTTCATCAAACTGAAGACAGAATAATAGTATAATATGATACCAAAATGTTTTGCTGCAAAACTGACTTGGCTTTTAATAAAAAAGGCTGTTCGGCCTCCACAAAGTGCAAGAAAACAAAAGCAGCAGCTCATAATAACTGAGGATCAACTGGCTGGGAACGTACATGTAGTTGAGACAACAGGGCCATTAAATACAACAAAACAAATGTGTTGAAGAAAGTGGCTTGGAAACTGAGGGAGGAAGAACAGAATGAATGAACAGAACACCACTTCGTAAGAAAAAGGCCAGAAGCAGGCAGATGTAAAGGACAGAGATGTAAATGGCATGTGATGAAAATAGTGAAAACTTGCCAAGAATGTGCAGGAGCTATATCAGTTACAGTATGAGACACTATTAGTATTAGTACACTGCAAAAATTATTACTAAGAATAATAACATTGTACTAATGAAGTCCTGTGGCCATCAATGTACAGCAGTGGAAAATAGTGGATGATCTACATTCCTGAAGGGAAAGCACAGACTTGGTAAGCCTGGAGGGTGCGTAAAGAAGGACTCACAATCAGATTACAACAGGGACAATTAGTAGAAAGATTAGATGGTGGGTTCTAATCAGGGAGAGAAAACACACGTATGTAGAAACTGTCTGGAGTGCAAAGATGCTGTTCTGTTTACAGGTGAATAAACAAGTCTTGCTTTATACACTACATACATACACTTATAAAAATACAACCAATTTATGTTGGGAATAATGTGTAATCATATGCCCCAGTACATTTTCATGACAGAATTTACAAAGCACCAGATGGATAATGCTAACAAACATCGCTACATGGCACTGAGGCACAAGGGGGAAGTCAAGATTTTGTTGAACTGATGAAGCCTGAACAAGGTGAAGAAGAAGAATGAAAGCAATCTGAAGAACGGGTTATGATACATGAGGAGCTGAGATGATAAGACAAAACCAGAGAAAAAATGAATATTCCTTTATAGGAAGCAAATTGCACCGGAACTCTGAAAACACAACCACTGCTTAACACAAATTCCCTGCTTAGTTCACTCTCCTTAAGCAGACAGTCCCACCCGCTTTGTTCCTTATAAACAACACAAAACGTTCAATATTACACCCTCAAAAGCTTGGTCCAAAGAGTGGTTGTGTAATCAGAGGGCCACTGTATCAGCAATAATGTACAGTCATATTATTTAGTTCATTAACACTTCCATGATTATGTACTATGCAAAGTATGATATCGTACATGTTGTTGAGTGATGTCTCTTGCCACAAATTAAGTCATGGTGAGCAACAAGAAGAACTATGTGACTACAAGCTTTTCATACCATCTAAAATAATGCACATTCAAATATCTGTCAACATATTAAAGTAACATATGTGTAAAATAGGAGAGATGAACTGCAGGGATTTGCTGGCAGAAAATGAACGTTTGAGATTTTTACCTTCACAATTTGAGGGTCAGATATTCGAAAATTTAAGAAAAAACAAAAAGAAAAAAAGAGTGGATCTGCTTAAATTTAGAACTTTTGATACAGATGGTATCTGTCCTGACATAAATGGGAAAAAAAAAATTCTCCATCTCCTTTCTAGAATGTTCACATTTGACAATTCCTGAAGAGGCAAGGCATGAGAGAAGAGGGGTTTTGAAAGTAAATACCGAAGAATTTGGTCTGGATGACAAAAATGGCACTTTTGAAGATTTTTGACTATGCAATGGATAAATTTCACCTACGGAAGTGATGCTCCCTCTTGTCTGCTACTGTAAGATTGGAGAAAGAGGGGATGAAAAAGAGAGAGAGAGAGAAAGAGAGAGAAAGAAAAAAAATGTGCTCAAGAGAAATATTCTTGAACTGGATGTGAAAAAGACAAGGGGAAAGATTTATTCCTGAAGCATTTGACTATGCTATGCCTGTTGTTGAACCCCTGAATGGGCTATACAAAACAGTAGACCTACCTGTTATGGCTTCCCTGACAAAATTTTCATCCACAGATAAAAAAAAAAAGAGAACTGAATGAGAAGGTCATATGGTACAAAAAGAAACGCCCAAAATCAACTTAACAACCCAGACCCAATAGTTGTAAGGCATAACAATAAACTGGTTTTCTTTGTCAAGTCATATGATGTTAGGGCAGGGAAAAATGCCATGAGGTCATATCAAAAGGGTTACAAATCACTGTCAGTCATTGCAAAGCATTTGATTAGAACTATCTATAGAAACAATAGAGCTTAGCTGATCCAATCCTGATACTGACTGGGGTGAAAATACAGTATCATGGAACATGTCCTGAAAATAGATGTGGGAAATTTTCATCCACTGACAAAAAAAAAGAACAGAATGAGGAGGTCGTAGGGTACAAAAAGAAACGCCCAAAATCAACCTAACAACCCAGACCCTATAGTTGTAAGGTATAACAGTAAACAGTTTTTCTTTATCAAGTCACATGATGTTAATTAGGGCAGGGAACAATGCCATGAGTTCATAATCAAAAAGGTTACAATTCACTGTCAGTCATTGCAAAGCCTTTGATAAGTACTATTTATAGAAACAATAGAGCTCAGCTGATCCAATCCTGACACTGACTGGGGTGAGATTACAGTGTCATGGAACATTCCCTCCTCTACAGGCTTCATTCACAAGATACTGTTACAGAACAGCTGGCTCAAAAGATCACAGTCTGTTATCTGAACCTGCTGTTGTGTTCTCATGCACTGAGCGAGTTTTGGTCTCCATTCATTTCCTTTTCTGCGCAGTCCCAATGTTGCACTGGTTCACCTATAGTAGAAAGGGAATGAAAAATGTGAAACAATCAGACACTGCCGGGATAAACTTCATAATTATAGATGAATGAGGCACAAAAAACAAATCAAAATTAAAAAAAAATTATCACAAGTGGGTGATTATGCAACCTGGCCTGCACTTAAACTTGCCCTATCAGTGATGTTAGCTAAAAGCAGGTCACGACAAAACTCTGTAAAGGAAATAAGTTATTGTGGGTGTCAGTATTCATTATCTGCTTGATCAGGGTGATGTGGCAGGTTACTGATGTAAAAACTTACATGCATTTTCAACTAGCCTTGAAACACTGCAAACATCTCTATGATGGTAAATACAAATGAATATAAAGCAAGATTCTCTACTATACCGTGAAAATCATTCCAGTTCAGGTTAAATATTATATTATATTACTTTACTTTTCCAATCCTATGGCCATTTAAGGTTGAGCCCATACGTCTGATGCCATGATACAACAGATTTCAACTGAACGGGAAAATGCAAAACAGCCTGATCTGCTGGTTGGATGATTTGTGACAGACTAAAGTAATTTGTGGACCCTGCCTGCTATGTTGATGAATGCAGTGATGGAAAGGACACCATAACCTCCCAGCAAGTAAATGGGGTGAGGGGTGTGTGCAAGACTCGGGGGTTTTAAAAATATAATCATGAGCATTTAGAATTCATTCTCTCCTGCTTCCTTTCACTAAAGTTGGAGAACTAATGAGTACTTTTTTAAATCTGAAGTACAGTCAAGTAGTATGAATCCATCTGCTAGGCCCACATTGTTTAATCCAGCGCTGCCAAACTACGGTGGATCAAAACATGGCATGCAAGGGGTGTAAAACACAGCCCATGGAATTACTTACATCATAGAAAGTTTTTTACTATTCAATATTACCAGTAATAATAAAACATACAACCATCTTTCAGACACTGCCCCCATAAGACAATTAAAATATGAAACTAATTTCTTTTCTAGTTTATCCAATATCCGCTGCATAAAAAAAATGTGGAGATATGATATCGAACTGTGCGCGATCAAATGCTTAAGTTAATATAAAAGCACCCAATTTAAGCATGTACCTTTTTAGGGCACCTGTTGAAAATTAAGGGCAGCTGGGTAGAAAATTTTTCACTTCATCTTCATGAACAGAAGGCATTTGCATGCTATCCTTTCTGTCCAATCAGTGGGTATAAATATGGGGCGCATAAGTTTCTCAACTTTGTTTATGAAATTTGGTGGACTTTTAAGGTTTGACTCTAACCCTAAACATCAGCAATGGCCCATGGGAATGTCCAGCAATATTGCCCCATGAACCTAAATTTGAACCTTCAGCATACTTACGATGCCTGACACTGACATCGTCTGTATTTGCTGTCTAGGAACTGTCCCAAGGTTGCTTTTCTGCTATTACTACATTTCTGAGTTTAGCTCGATTCAGTATAGTACTATGTGCAAAAATGCAAACCTATATTGAAATGTAATGTAACTGTCTGGAAAGCAATATTGACAGAACTAGCATACAACCAGTTTAGGAATGAATTTGTAGTAAAAGTAGCCTACCTTTGTGGCAAATCGAAGGGAGTTCAAAGTCTCACTGAAGCACTCCTCCTTAGGCGATACATTGACAAACATGAGGGTCTTGCTGTTCCCACCGAGAGAATTTTGCAACAGATATGTTAATTTAGAGTTGCGATATGGGATGTGCTTCTCCTGAAACAAAAATTGTCAAGAACTGTAAAGAACATATTACAGCTATAAACATAGATATAATTATATAATAGAATTAACAGTACAGTACAACACTAACTATAATGATAATGCATGTCGACGTTACAGATAATGTTGTCTTTATAACATCAAAATTTAATGACAGAATATATTGTATAAGCAAACAAGGAGCAGAAAACTTGATGATGATGACATTGAAGTTGGCTTGACGGTAAAGTAACATAAAAAAAGAGGTGAGGTGATGTGAGAAAATTGTGTCCACTGCTGACCTGAAAACTCTACTGTGTATGATGAACATGCAGTACGGTGAAGTGCACTTATCTCCACTTGTTAGAACCTGATATTCACACATCCTGATCATGTTTTTAGGTTCCTGTTGCATACAAATCTACCAGCTCTTCGCTGTTTGTGCAACACTGAACCATTCTACCCCATGCTGAGATATTTGATAACAAGCTTGATTTTAGCAACATGTGATGGAAGAGACCACTGAACATCAAATGACAAACTTAATAGTTCTGCCACCCATTTTGTCTGCCTCCTCCCCAACCAAATAGCAACCCAAGAAAGTACCATGTGAAACACCCATTTTGGGAACCCAGTAATGATATAAGCTCACCTTGTTTCCCAAGGCCATTATGACATTGCCCAGGTTACTGAGACTCTTGTTGATGCTCTGAGCCTCAACTAACCTCTGACCTTCTGACCCTGAGTCCTTGATCCTCTCACTACCAGCAAGATCAACGAGATTCAACATTCCTGGAAAGACAACATAACAGAAGATGGATTCATACAGTAAAAATAAGCCATTCATTTATTTCTCGTTCTGCTCCCAGTTCCTTCCTTGCTCTCTTCTACCGAAATCCAAGACATCACAGCTTGGCCTCAAAATCACAATAAACAAAACCACAAGGCATACTATTAAAATGGAATGTATGTTTTCATTTTCTTGTGTTTGTCATTTGTGATGGTAAAGATACTTTTCACACTCTATATCAGTCATTGAAGCAAATGCTATGTTTTAATCAAGTGGTGATTTTAATTCAGTCCAGTTATATTTAGCTTTATCATAAAACTGCACACATGTAATTATGATAAAAAGTGTGATTAAGCAGAGCTGACTCTAAAACATGTCTTCTATACCCCAAAATTTCACCTCTGGAACACAAAACAATAATAGCTGTTGTTCACTGGTCAGTAAGCTTAATTCTCCATCTCATAGACATGACTAATGCCCAAAACAATATGTGCATTTGAAAGGAAGAATCTTAGAAAAGTGTTCACATTCAACCCACCTTTACAAGACTCCCCTGTGATGCTGTTTGACCCAGTGAGGCGGAGCTGAAAAACTGAGTGGCTTCTGGATGACCTCTCATTGCACTTGGTCTCTGCTACTGCCCGATTTTCTGTGGCTTTCTTCAACAGACCCAGAACCTGAGGAAGTTAGATTGAACAATTGAACACAATGCATAGTGGAAGGAAACTAGCTACCAAATTCTGAAGTATCTGATGGAAAAGAAAAATCTGGTGATGATGTGGCTGGCAGAGGCTTTTCTGCAACTCACTTTGAGTCTCTCACATGAACATTTTTCATTTCTATTCATACAAACTGGCTTGGATAAAGGCAGTTGACAGCTGATGGTTCTGCTCAGAACTTTATCCTGTGTCACTACTTCTGCAGCTTTAAGCTAACAGCAACTCACCGAAGTTGTAGAACCTAGGCATTTCTTTATAGTTTGTGAAAGACTGATCCTTTATTATCCAGTTTGTTATCACTGATTATATCACTGGTTGCAGCACTAGAATAGAAGACTTTACTGACAAAATTTTCTGGCTGTGAACATCTTCCTCAGACAGAGCAAGTCATGTGGCTTTTTTGAAAATTTGCTGCATTGTGCCATCCTTGATGACAGATTTTGCAAAGTTTGTTGAAATTTTTGATGCTCTCATAAAAACAGTAATAGCCCAGAGATAAATTTCAAAACAAAAAATTTGTAATGTGGGGCTGCTGTCACTGGCAAAATGTTCAAAACTAAAATTATTTTTTTACGTTTTCCCTGTGCTCCCTAATTTTTCTTCATCCTGCCATCCTTAATGAAAGATTTTACAATATTTTGTTGAAATGGTTAATGCTTCATACACCCTCATGAAGGGTTTCATAGAGAAACTATGCAGGGGAACTCACTGCAGCTTGATCACTCAGTGAGTGATTTTCACCTATGGTTATATACCTTGTTTGCAGTCTTGACATCTACCACTGTCAGATTGGGCACATGGACTTCGCTCTCCCCCTTGCCTTGCAGTTTTATGTCTAACTTCTCATCTTTGCCTTTCCCCAGCAGGTCTCGGATTGTTTCATTGTAGATCTCCAACATGGAGGCTTGGAAGGTGTACTGAAACATAAAAGAGCCATTGAAGGGGCTGGGGTAGAGATTTGCTTCATAATCTAACAAGTCCACATTTTTCTTTCATAAGATTTATAGCATATATTTTTCCTTTCGCCTGACAGTAAGTGACAGTTTCTGAAAAACACTGCAGAAAGGTCAAGATTTTTACCCTGCAGGCACTGCCATAGCTCATGCTGCTTGACATCATAAAGCAAGACATGCTGATAGGCCCAGACAGTGAAATCACCAAATTATGCCACTATTTTCATAATAACTCTCTTGCTGTCTCAAAATCTGATAATCCAGTCAACTTCAAATTAGGCACTAAAGATGCATGTACTTTGGAAAAGCCATGAAAATTTGTGTCTCAAAATATTCTTCATAATGTAAACCCTGCAGCTTGTTTCTTTACAAAATTTAGCCTGAACTTACCTCCCAACCCTTTCTTTGCAACTCTGCTGTTGCTTGGAAAATCTGTTGGACAGTCCGAGGGATCATACCCAACTGAGATTCATGCTCCAGAGCTCCTTCCATGGTGTATGTCTTCCCTGACCCTGTTTGTCCATAAGCAAATATGCAGACATTGTAACCATCAAGGGCACTCTGGGGAAATAACAACACAAAAATTAATAGATGAGGATTTCAATAACAGGTTCAGAAACGTGGGCAGCCAAAGGCAACATTTCCGGACACCAAGATGTACATTTTTTGGGGGTGGGGGTGGGGATTTGCTTGCAAAAATGCTATTTCTTCAGATCGGATTTTAATTTTTTTCCCCCAGAAAGTTTGCCATTCTGCCATTATCTGTGAAAAGCCTGCTTCCGCTACCACAATACAAATTTGCATTTATGTTGTAGTTGTCAAGAGCACTAGACATACTAAGAAATGATGTACTGACAACATCATTGTAGAATGCTTTCCCAATTTCTCTCAGCACATGAATATTTCCTATATAATAGTCTTGCAAGAGGACTATTTCCACTGTCTTGGAAATATTCCACAAAGACAGTTAGCAGTAGATCTTTAGAAGAAGTGATTTTCAGAATACCTGTTCAACAGACAAGTGAATTTTACTGCCTACAACTTTCCATAGGATCAGTGATCTATTTTGCAAATTTGCCTACCTGTACTAACTGAGAAATTTCCTCAAAGACTTCAGCTTGGCTTGACTCTGGCTGAAACACTTTGTCAAAGGAAAATTCATACTTTGATGTGCCTCTGCCACCTCTGGTTGAATTCAGAACACTCTGGAGATAAACAAAATGTTAATGCACCATAAATAGATACTGCTCTGAACTGCGGCGGGCAAGGATCCATCTACTTTGACCTGAAATCCATCAAATTCTACATCATGAAAGGGGAGGGAAAGATGTTTGCAGAGGAAAGGGGCTACTGTTTCTCCAGTTCTGAATAAGGCAAACACTCCAGGGGAGTTAATGAATTAAAGAAAGGATCACTGCTCATGACAAACATGAAAACTGAAAGTGTATAGCCAAGCGTAAAAAACTGTTGTGCCAGAGCTTATGACATGAACTAATATGGAGAATAATCAGCACAGCTGACACAGAGATCCGCTAGTTCAGGACATTACAACATGTGACACAAAGCTGAACAAAACAACAATATTTATCTGATGACACAAAACTGTAAACGAGAGTGTCTTTAGTTTCACATTGGCTGTTCAATCTTCCCATGACTTTAGATTAATTTGTACAAAGAAAATTTCAATGTCACACAGATGCTTCGTTACTTGTAATAGGCATGCAAATATTGCACAAATTGGCCTGTTTTTTTCTAAGACAGTGTTTATGCCTTACACAACATCAAATGCAGGTAAGTCTTCTAGGCCCTATTTTATCATGGTAATTCTCAGAGCACTTTTCTTACTTGTGTTACATACCTCATTTACAGATATGTCTGGCAGTTTGTCCAGCTCCAGGACTTTCTGGTCCATATCAGGGAAGTTCATATGTGAGATGATACCATTATTACCCAACTGTTCATCACCAAGCAAGGGTCGGACTCTGCAGAACACTCGGATGTTGCCCTAGAATACAATGGCACAGAGGAGAATGAATGAGAAAGTTCAGCATGCAGGTCCTCTACTGTATGTATGCAACTGTAAGGATAATGTAAATTCCCCTCCGCTGATTTTCCATATCAGAATCATTTTCCATAGTTGACTGACAAATTTCGCTGTGCTCTGCAGAGAAAGAGATGGTAACAATGCAGATGCAGGAATATTAAAAAATTCTTAATGGACTTCACAAAAGAAATTTTAGTGTTTATCTTCAGGGTTTAAGTTTAAGCCTAGTGTACAAAACTTATAGAAGAATAGCATAGCAGGTGAAAGAAGGCACTCCGTGACACACACTGCCCAGCTTCAGCTGAAACTGCTGTAGAACAGAATGGCACTCCTGAACTGGCCTCTTCGATCATATGTAAATTTCTATCTCTCATTTCAACCCACAGGGCACACAACTAATCATGATCAGTTCATGACTGATGCCTGGCAGCTGTTAATGTTCCTGTTTTAATTAAACAGACATGTTGTCGAGACAAGCTGGGCCGAGTATAACAGTATTAACACATGACACACTATTAGCTTTCCATTATCCTGAAACTCCCTGAAAGATAAACATGTGACAACCAACCAGGTTTAAATTAAAATTGATCCCACTTGATCACAAGCTACTTTATCACTCTCATTTAGTAACAACACAATAGTAAAACAGATGTTTCAAGCAAAAAGTGCTCCATCACTGAAACACATGAATGTCCCGTGGAGCTGAATTGCATAAATGCAGTGTTCAAGCTGTGATGATTGTGATTCAAGTGTTTTTCAGTGCTTTACCTTTAATTCCTGAATCATGTTGTGCAACTTCCTCCTTTCTGTCTCATGATCACGCTCCTTCTGCTGATACAACTCAATGCTGGCGTCTTTCTGTTCAATCAACTCTGTCTTCTCTGTAATTGTCTTGTTTCGGTTAGCAATGTCTTTGAAGGCAGTTTCAAGTTGTAGCTGCAAAGGCACAAACAGATAAACAATGTAAGAAGAGAACTATTCATTAGCTTTCTTAGATTAAAAAAATAAAGTTGCATAGATGTTGTCATAGGCAATATCATATGTTGTGTTCATAAGAGTGAAAGAGAATAAGACATACACCCATATCTTCGAACTTCGAAGTTTGTTATAAAAGTGGAAGAAACTGATGAAAGGAACTTGCACTAAGCTTCAGAGGACCTCAGCACAGCACAGTAAAATAATAAAACAGGTTATCTGATAGGGATTATAAAATGGATGAGCTTGAAATGTGTAGAGGAATAGGAAAAGAATGACTGAAGTATAAATTAGAATGCTGGGCTAGATGGCCAGGAGGTAAACGGAAAGCTCTATGTTTATTGAAGTGCAGGGACAAATCAGATTTATGACAAAAATGGTAGTTTTACTGATGATGCAAAACTTAAAAACACACTGGCAGTATCTGAAAAATCTGCAGAAGAACTTGCCTTTGTATTGTCCAGCTCACCCCTCAGGGTAGCCTGAGACGATGTCAGCTCAGCGACCGTCATTTTAAGACCAGCCACCTCCTTCATTGAGGCGCTCAGCTCTCCTTCCAGTGTGGCTTTCTGACGGTCAAGTGATGATTTTTGAAATTCAAGATCTTCAATTTGTCGTTGCAGTTTTCTCTTTGTGGTCTCAAACTCTTGCTCCACTTCGCTGTGATGAAAAAAAAAAAAAGAGAAAATTGAGGCTCTTAGTATGTAGAAAGATCTCTGTGCTGATGCCATTTTCACTTTACTCAGCTATGCGGTCATAAGGGCACTTTCTATCATCAAAGGAAACCATCTGCAAATGCTCAACAAGCAAACAAAAATGAACTGCAGAATGCAATGACAGAAATGCTCTGATTGACATCTTAGCAGGCAGGCATGAAGCACATTATCAGTATGAATTTTTCTGAGGGAAAAATTACTCCTTTCATTATGCATTATTCAGGCTATGTTTGGAGAGGATTGATCAGGAAGACAAAAACATTCTCTTACTTCAGTTTGTTTCTCAAGTCATGAATGTCCTTCACAGCAGATTCGCTGGCCATTTCCTTCTCCACAACATCTCCACTCAACTTCTGGTTCTGGGATTCCAGCTGTGCAATCCGGTCATTGTAGTGTGATAACTGAGACTGGGTAGTGATATGAGAATACATTAGTCTGAACATCTGTCAAAGTTATGAGTAGAACTAACAGATGCTGCTGACTCAAATGAACTGTACTTTTTTCTTCTTTGATAGCATACAACTCCATTCATGAGTCAATAATATAAAGCATCATCTTTTAACACCATCCAGTGAACTGCAGCTATTATCATAATCTTATGGAGCTCCCGTAAGCTGGAGTTGTACCTAATAGCAGTTGGGCATGGATAATTTGAATTCTTTGTGGCCACCTTATCTTGTACAAATTTGCCAAATTTTGAGGAATATATAATACACATTCAAGTCTGAAAGTTTTTTTTTGAGGAAACTATAATTTTGACTTATATCTCTTTGAGGTATTCATGCTCGACTATACACATCAATGCTGGAGATAATGTTTAAATGTTTCAGGACAACATGTGCGATTCATATCAAGAAATATTTGATGAATACTTGTGCCTTGTGATCTGTAGGTGTTTAAGTGAGTTTCGCACAATGGGCAGTGATTGAGGAAAATATGAAGGCTTAGACTCCCTACATAAATCATACCCTACTGCAAACTGTATCTAGTGATCAAGATAAATATTCTCGCTCAAAATCTACTTCCAGAGAATGCACACAATGTGAATACTAAATAAACATTTTACCAGCTGGCTTCATATATTAAAACTGAAAAATATATTTGTTTTTAGTAACTGAGAGCATGAACAGAGATGAAATATTGGAATAAACATTCCTCAAAATTATGGTTTTGTTTAAAGGGTTCCTGCGTCTCATTTTTACTTTTCTATTTGTAAGTGACATTTGCCTTGAATCCTGGGAAATTTGAAGTTTTTGGACTTGACAAATATGGAAACTGTGCGCTAGGCTGCATAAGCGCGGATAAAAACTGACCTGTAATGTGCTGCGGTCTTTTGCCTGTTGCTGCATATGAACTTCCATATCTTGAAGGCGGCCTTTTAAGTCCCATGCTGGACGCTTCTTTGCGGCACCTTGAAGTAATGAAATGGGATTTAAGGAAGCACAGTTGGGATATATAAAGAATAATATGGCAAAGATATGCTTAAATTATCACTTTACCTTTTTCCATAAAGATATGGCTTGACTGGTCTAAAAGGCATTTTTTTCCATACAGTAAAACTCTGATAACACAGTCCTCTTCCAACTATACTTTTAAATAATGTTATCAGAAGTTTTGTGTCTTCAAGTACTTGTCATAAGAAAAACAGCAGTTCAGATTTCTGAACAGAAATATGTTAAGCAGGGCAGTGTGTTAAGCAACATTTGTTTGAAGAGGGTTGCTTTGTACTATCAAATTACTGCCTGTCTGCTCAAAGTGGCCATGGACATTATGAAATACTAACAGATAAATCTAAAAAATAAACACAGGTAGGAAACAACCATTACCAGCATATTTGTAAAGAAACCAAACATCTATATCTTTTGGTAACCTCACTTAAAAACAATGGTATCTTTACATAAATACATAACAAAAGGATGGTGATCCATGAGAGGTTATGAGGGTTTCATGAACCATTCCTATGCTATAACAGAGTCATCTAACAAGGACAGACAAAACTTAAGAATGGCCGCAGCTTTTGACAAAATTTCTGGAAACCATGATCAAGATAAGAGTCTTTGTTCAATATGGAAGTTGCTTTGTCATTTATGCTCTTTTGCTTTCTTGTTACATGCACACTTTTTCAGCTGTGATTTTCAGGTTTCTGAAAATTTTTAGCATTCTGGCATCTTTGAAGACTTAAGAACATGAAAACTCAGTCACCTGTGCTTAAAATTGTGGAGTTGAGTGTGGTGTTGCCTTGGCTTGCTGTTTTTCCTGTGGCCATTGCTGGTGCAGCTTCTGAAACACAAACAGCAATTTGTGTAATGTGACTGGTAGATTTAATTATGTTTATGCTTGAAGCTCGATCATACAATGCTTTGACAAGACTAGAGCCTGGGTAATGATACTCCCAGCTGGCCAGATGAGTGAAATTTTAAATTCTGTGTTTCATAAACTTGCATATTGTAGTAAAAACGTGTTTAAGCCAACATGGCTTGTGGATAATGAATAGAGAAATAAACTCTGACCCAGTCAAGGGAGCATGCATCTTAAAAACATAAGACCTAATCTATTTGGAAACAAACTTCCTGTAATAAAAACCATAATTTGACATTTTATGAAGTTATGATTTACAAACAGTATTCATTATCCAACTTAACTTGACCTTTGCAAAGAGCAAACTCATTCTCTGTGCAAGTATGCACTAGCTTTTTAAAACTGTGAAAGATATTATCAGTTTCAAATGAACTTCAGTAAACCACAAAGGAAGAAAAATATGATATATAACAAATCACAATGGCAGAAAAGAATTTGTTGACTGCAGGCAGATGAGGGCAGACATGTCAATCCTGAAATTTCTTTCTGGATCCCCTAAAAAGTTCCTAGCATGGTTCTATTTTGCAACACATGTCATTTCGCATTTTTTTCTGACCAAGTGCCATGGTAGTTAATTACTAGAAGCACTAGTATTCCTACTTGGTCTTGCTGTAGTGTTTGGTGCTGGAAGTGGCCTTGTCTTTGGGATAGCATTTCTGGGAGCTGCAACAGTCCGTATATTACGGCTGGTTACTGGTCCGTTTCCTGGTCGCTTCATCAGGTTGGATGATGAGCCAGTCTTTCTCATTTTGTCAGCTGTAGCAGTCAGGTTTGCAGATGATCTGGACACCAGTGATGATGATGACAAGGACTTTTTGGCATTGTTGGGGTCTCCTGTGGATCCACCACTGTCCAGACGGGACTTTTTTCCGGACACAACAGACTGGAATATATTAACAAAAAGAAGTTACAGGGAAGTACTCGTAAGTATTCAATAATGACAACAGATAACTGCCTTTCCACTTGCCTCCACTCAAAGGAGCATGGAATGAGCTAGCCTTATAAAAGATTGCTTTTTTCCTTTTATATTCATACTCACATCACCTTATTTACTTTTCTAAATGAATGATGTTGAGATTATGCAAAAGTTGGGATGAAATGATTGAGACAGTTGAATGTAAACTACTAAACTGAAGCAAATTAGAGTGTAGTTTCTGCTCTAAAAAAGAGACAAGAATTGACTGTGAGATATACATTGATATATCTTATAATCTGATCAGGTACTTCTGTTCTTTTCAGTTCTGTTAAGGCTGCAATCAAAATATTATACAGCAATGCTTACATATCATATTTTATGAGTTAAAGCTTTTCTGCAATTTTCATTGCCAGTCTACAAAACCCAGAATCTTGTACAGTTGTACCTGTAGTCCTATCTTGTAATGTATTCAGAGACAAAAAGATCATAACTAACAGACCTCATTGCAATCTGGACTGCGTGGTCTTTTCTGACGTGAGCCTGGCTGAGGCAGTCTACTTAAATTGCTGCGAGTTGATAGAGGTTTTCTCTGAAATGTGAAGATAAATCAGTAGAATGAATGAAGAATTAAAACAAACAATGCATAAATGAATGCTAATCCTAGGAACAAAATGAATGATCGAAACCAATCTATTATTGAGCACTTCTATGTAGGCCCTATGTAACAAAATCTCAGAAGTTGCAGATAATCCAGACCTTGTGATGCCTAAAATTATAAAGTCAACAGCAATATTCTGGCATTCTTCCACCTAGTGCTTAGCTTGGGGAAAAAGGAAAGAATTCTGACCAAGATTATTACGTGATGCTCTTATCTTGATGGAAATTAGAGACAGGGACTCATCTCTCCTTAAGCCACTTTAGAAAGTGGTCCTACCTATTCGTTCAATATTTTCATGTAATCAGGACCAGTATCTTCCAATCCAAATCTGGAAGATGATCCAAAACAGCCAATTCCTAATGTTGGGGGACTGGCTAAAGGCAAAGTAATCTCAGAAATTCTAAACCTCAGTTTAAAAGCAGATCTTTCACTGTCATGACATGACTGTGTTCTTGTCTCCAGCTTCTTCTCTTGCAAAATATTCATACTCATAGTGGGATAACTATACTTATACTGATTACATATAAAATATTAAATAAAAATAGCCAGGACCACACTTCCAAAGGAATTCCCTCACTTCGACTGATACTCCTGTCTCAGTGCTGTCAAGGGACATTTAATTAAATTAGGCAGGTTGTTAGAATTAGCGGTAGGGTTTGTTGGAATGCATTGTATCCTGATAAAGTATAAAGTCCAATTTTATGGATGCGAGTCTCATTTGAAATTCCTCCCTGGAAGCTTTTGGACCAATCTCAAACCTAGATATTATCACTGTCTTGGAACTCTCTTCAAATCTAACCAGTGTAGTCATGTAAACTGTTTCTCTTCTACATTCTCATCATTGACTGAGGCTTTCTCTAACAACAGCACCCATTTACTTTAGTCGAAATATCGATTTAGTCCATGACCTGTCAATGACTAAATGAACTGTATAGACTATATGATTTTATCGTTGCGGTGCGGTCCTTCAACATAGCCATCATTGATTCTATCTCATGCCACGGGATCTAGTCTGCTACTAGTACTAGTCTAGACTAGTCAGATTCTATCAGTCTATGAAGAAGTATGATTATGATCTTCTAGACTATCTCTATCTCATCCATTTCAGCGGAAGGAATTCCATATGTGTGCCAGAAAGATTTCCGCATGCAACACACTGAACCAACAACATACTCTAACCCTAATCCTAACCCTAACTGGGTTAGGGTTAGGGATAGGGATATAGTTAGGGTTAGAGTATGTTGTTGGTTCGGTGTGTTGCTTGCGGAAATCTTTCTGGCACCCAGTTAGGGTTAGGATTAGGGTTAGAGTATGTTGTTGGTTCAGTGTGTTGCATGCGGAAATCTTTCTGGCACACATATGGAATTCCTCCCATTTCAGCAGTTCAGACGTCAAGATTAGATCTGTGAATCTAGATCTAGATCTAGTCTAGTCTAGACTAGTCTGATTCGAATACATGTTGGGGTTAACCCATACTGGCTAAATGCAAAGTAACCTCAGAAATTCTAAAAATCTGTTTAATTAAATTTTTTTTGTAAATTAAAAGCAGATCTTTCACTCAATCACTGTCATGACATGACTGTGTTCTTCTCTCCAGCTTCTTCTCTTGCAAAATACTCATACTCATGCCCACACAGCTATTAAAGACAAATCTGTAAATTGCAAAGCTGATACTGAAAATTAATTTTATTGGCCCTATTTACAGTCTAGACTATACTCTTAAACCTTAAAAGTTAGTCTGAAATACAAACCTCCTCCATGTTGCGAAGGTATAGTAAACACGTTTGAATTTCCTGTTCCGATAATAGCTCTTCGTTGATTGGACAACATGATCACTAACGTCAGATTTCATTGGTTCTTCCAACCTTAGATTTCCGGTTTCTATAATTCAAGGGATATTACTATGTTCTGTTCACTACTTTGCGTATTATACAAGAGTTCTTAACCCTTGACTTTGGTGTCTTCCATAAATTGTCTAAATTTAACAGCCAATCAAAGGCAGGAAACAATTTCATTTCTGTCTAAACCACCAATCAGAATCGAGATCGAGGTCAGGATAGCGAAAGACCTAGGCTAGCAGACCACTGATGTTGAGAAAACCAAAACACGGCAATGGAGATCGCTGCAGACGCTGTGAGAAACCAGCGTTGTAACGTAATGATTTGGTGACCTTGCTCAGTGTAAACATTTTTGTGTAGTTGCTAGATCTGGTTCTCCAAGAATCATGGATAGACAAGAAGTTTAGACGGAATACTTGCGGTGGCTTGTTAAAAAGTTAATGTGTCCTAGAAATTAGAGCCTCATAGCAATAGATCTTAGCACACTTAAGTCGTTCTCAGGCGATATGAGTGGGTTCGCATTCCTCAGCACGCGAATGTTTTTACAATGCCATGCAACACGTGAAAAGAGATGATGGTGCATGTGATTGGAGCGTCTTCTTTAAGATGTGTTTGATAATAATTTTCATTCATTGTGATCAACATTGTTATGTGCCGCGTCGGTCACTGTGGTAGATTAGCTGCAAGCACACCGTGTGTTCATCAAGCCAAGTCTAGATCTAGTCTAGTCTAGGTCAGAAGTGTTAATTCGGTGTTAATAATTTCGGAGGATAAATCATTTCAAGGATATAGCCATGCCTGGGATAGTTGTATTCAGAAGACGATGGTCAGTTGGCTCGGATGATTTAGTGGTGCCCATGATTTTCATGATCATACTTCACACAACGTGGTAAGTCTATTATTATTCACAATATGAATTGTTTAGTCGATATCTGTCAGTAGTTATTTGTTTGTGTTTCTGAATGAGACTGTCGAATCAAAGTTGCGGGAGGGGTATTGGGAGGGAGGGTTAGGGGAAAATTAATATTGTCCTTGATTAACGTACCGGTACTTGAATGTGAAGAGGAGTCCACAGCATACGGAGAGGAGACTTCCCTCCCGTAGACATACAAAGCTGCAGAGATAGTGACAGAAATAAGAGCTGCGTAAACTTCGCATAAAACCACAACATTGAGCCGTCCTCAGATGTTCGGAACGAATTGTGAAGATATGCACAATCATCTCTTACTTGTATATGTGCAGCAGCGATTAGGCAAGGATAGTATGTGGCATTGATCGTGCACAAAGAGTTCCAATGTACTGATATTCTCGCAGATTTGTGCTTGAGCTTCCAGGTTTGACCACTTAACCGAACACATCCGGGCTCATAAATCAAGAGCACAATGCTATCTCCTTGTCTAAGACGATATAGTCTAGTCTATGTTCAAACAAGCATGATATCTTGAAAAAAAAGATCTTCCCTGTCCATCTTGCGCAGAAAAGGGGACACTGAAGAGGAGGGGAGATGCAAGGTATCCATGGAATCTCCAGTTTCGTTATCTCACGTTCCCCCATTCCCTCTTCTCACCCTCCAATATTCTGTGCACCTTTGCATTGTAATGAACCTGCGTACAAGAGGAAATCAAAATGGCATCTGCATCATGCTTTCTAGCATGGTTACACACAGTGAGAAGGGGAGAGCTGTAAGATATTCATGGAACCTGCATTTCCTTGGCTTTATAATTAGGCATACAGTATATCATATTCCTCCGCCCACGTCCTCTGTGTTTCATGTAGTCTACCTGTCACCTTGGCAAATGCCATCATATCATTCTCATCATACCCAAGCTTCTCAGCAAGGTTGCATAAGAGGAAAATGTTAATAAACAAAAAAGAGAGGCAGGGCGGAAGGATTAGGTAGCCCAGGAACTTGCAGATTCTTTGTGTCCTATTTCACTCACCAATTCCCATGCTAATTTCTAAGCATTCTTCGGTTGAATATGATTCTTCATATCATAATGCAATGTTGTTTGTATTTAATCATGATGGGCTTAAGTTTTCAATTTCCGCTTTTTTTTTTTTTGCTCTGATAACAAAATTCTATGAGTCGCTTAATAATCGCGACTCCAGTTAATCACAACTTTGTCCACGCGCCTGAAGATAAATGGAAGGTACTAGGTGGTTTTATCTGTTTTCAAGTAAAAAGTGAGCATGTCACTCTGATCCTGTTCCTATGTCCGAGCTTCCTTCGTGATTACTGAAGCCAGTAATCCGTTATCACGCCAGCCGGGCAGCCGAAGAGACCGGCCATTATCCTTGCATGACATCCACTGACGTCCACTGTGCATGATCTTTACCGGAGAGTGGGATTGAGAACTGCGGCGCGATTACCACAATGCTTGATTCTAATTTGTCTCTTACTATGAGTCACTAGACATTCACGACTAATATTAATCACAGCGTTGTCCATGCGTCCTTGGAGTCACGGGTATGCAAAATCGACTTGTGGTTGGGGGAGGGGGTGAGGTGTAAAAGGGACAATCTGCTGTTAAGTAAAAAATGAGCATTTCATTCTGATTCTATCCCGATGTCCGTACTGCCTTTGTGATTACGGAAGCCGGTAACCCGTTGTCACGCCAGCCGAAAAGACCGGCATTGTATTTATCCTTGTATGACATCCGCTGACGTCCTCTCTGGTCTTTAATGGAGAGTGAGATTGTGAACTGTGGCGCGATATGATTACCATAATGCTTGATCCTAATTTGTTTCTAACTGTGAGTCATTAGATAATCGCGACTCCTTTTAGTTACAACTTTATCCATGCATCTTAGGAGTCACGGGTATACGGAATCGACTGAAGTCTACCTGCCGTCAAGGAAAAAGTGACCATGTCATCCTGATCCTATTCCCATATCCGATCTGCCTTCGTGATTACGGAAGTCGGTAACCCGTTATCACGCCAACCGAAAAGACCGGCATTGTAGTTATCCTTGCATAACATTCGCCAGCGTCCGCTGTTGGTCTCTATCGGAGTTTGGGAACCGCGGCGTGACATGATTACTATAATTACTAGGGGGAATTAATCACCAGAGGCCATGTGTTGAGCTCATAGAAAGGCTCGTGTATTTGCAGCGGTCCAGCATGTTGACTTCATTGCAAAGGTTATGGATCAGATGGATTAGCAATACTTGGGTATGCTCCCTCACGCTCATCATTCAAAGAGCTTAGTCTGCCCACGACTCGCCTATTATGAATGGTAGCTAGCTCGGAACCGAGGAAGGAGAGGAGGATAGAGGTTAGAGGGTAGGGGCCTGTGACCCCGTAGAGCCAGTGCCCTTCCCCTCACCAGTTTCCTCGTCCATTTAGCCCCAGCTACCCCATACATATCATCACTATACGGATGTCCCCAATCCCCATTATTTGACTAACCATTGCGCCCATCAATCCTTCCCTCCACGGTACTCCTTGGCTATTTACGCCACCGAAACCGGGTGTCAGCAATGAACTTTTGGTTGAGTTTATGATATGTGAGCTAGAATACTTTTTCAGAAGACATTTGATCATTTTCTTTTTTTTGGTAAGAAGATTTAAAGTCTTTCTTTCCTTCAACTCTTTTACCCTCCCACCCCCACCTCCCAAACACACGTATCCTAAACTAGGTCAGACGCAGATGACTAAAATCAGTTGTGTAAACTCTAAAGGGGTCTTCATTTTGGGTATAGGGCCCATTTTCAGCATTTTGTAGAGATTAAAAGAGACTCAACTCAATGTTTATTCTTTCGAAGTCAGCAAATACAGGCAATGTAGTAGGATTATTGTACTAAAAGAGCGAGAAAGTTAGCTTATACTTAACACCCCAAGTGACAAGAGCTGGACAGAATGAAAACTGATGACGGCTATGTGCCTTTGGCATCCGAATTGTACGCCTAAGAAACTTTGGACTCGTTTTCCAGTTCCTTTAGGAAAAGTTTCCACGGCGAAGTTGGTGTGTGTCAGGAAGACCAAGGACTTTTGTCAGGATTCTGCAGCAGCAGTCGTCAAGAGTTATCGAAAACTTGATTAAACCCCCATTAAAGCATGTGGTAGTGTTCCCCAATATTGATGAAGCCCACACTCGAAGAGATTAATAGAGTTCTCCAAATTAATTAAGCTCACATTTAAACAGGTGGTACCGTGGTAGGTTCTTCTGCCTTTTGTTTGCACTTGTTAATGTATATCATGTATACATGTAAATAATTTAAGCAAAGAAAAAGACAAATGAACGAACGAACGAACAAGCAAGCGAACGAGCGAGCGAGCGAGCGACCGACCGAGCGACCGATCAATCGACCGATCGATCGTCCAGCCGACCGACCGAATGAACGGATGAATGAATGAATGAATGAATGAATGAATGAATGAATGAATGAATGAATGAATGAGTGAATGAATGAATGAATGAATGAATGAATGAATACGTAATTACGTTAATGCTATATTGAACGAGCCTTTTCAGCTATCCTAGAATTTCAACGAATATTAGGCCTATATTATGGATAGGCAATGCACGAATTCGATGTGTTTTTACAAGGGAACCATCATATGACATTTCTGTTCTGACCTCGCCACCATCGATATTAAGAATTGTTTGTGAACTACAACTGATACATTATAAAGTGTTCAGATAATAGAGATTTAGTTTTAACAATTAGGTATTTTCAGCTCCATCACGTGACCTAGGAAATCTTGCTCACACGTTGGTTTGTTTACATGCTCTGCTTATGTATGATTACTCGTCATTTATCAAAATATCCTAGCAATCCGTAGATCACGTGGTGTAACTGACCCGTCTGAAAATACCTCATTGTATTCTTAGACGATTGCATATGCCCGGTACACACATACACACGGTGTTTTGGTTGTCTTAAGTTAATCTCTTACAGTCCACACGCTGTGTTACGGCAAGAGCGGTCGTTGAAACCACTATCAGTACTATCACTGGTGTAAACATAAAAGCTCATGTACGGGTCAGCCCACTTAAAACGACTGCTTCAATCAGTGGTTGTCAGTTATGGACCGTGCAGGATACGATCAGGCCGTGTACTTTAGTAGGCTGGTCACTTGTTTTCATTTCAATTCAGGCGTGAAATTGTAGATCGTATCTTTACTCCCTTTTTTTTTTTAACCTTAAGAGTTTATTATTATTTTTTTTTAAATTCACCTCCGTTCATTGGGCAGGCATGGGTCAGAGGCCCATCCCATGTCTATCCTTACAATAACAGTCGAAAAACTCTCATCTGAAAATGGACAATATGTACATGAGGTTTCACCACCCTTCCAGTCATGATGCTCAGGAGAGATCTATCTTAGGCTATACACACTTTTTTCCCCATGACTGGGAAATCGTTATCTTTACTCCTCATTTATTTCACTCTTGATAAGCGGCCAACTGAGTTGAGTTTTTAGGCTCATGCGGAAACCTGTATCGTTGTGTTAACATCCGTCAGTAACAGGCCCTAGTATTGCGCAATACCGAGGAACTTAAGAGCCGTCATTAGAAACTCCTGCTCACCCGTAGGGTGCATGTGCGGTGCGCGCATCACGGTTAATTATCAGCCAGTTATCATTATCCTGGACAGGTGAAAGAGAGAAAGAGACAGAGAGAAAGAGAGAGAGAGAGAGAGAGAGGGAGATGTGTGTGTGTGTGTGTGTGTGTGTGTGTGTGTGTGTGTATGTGTGTGTGTGTGTTGTGTGCATGTGTGTCTACGTGTATGTGTGTGTGTTTTATGTTGTGCATGTCGTGTACGTTGTGTATGTTTATGTGTTGTGTGTGTTGGGGTTGGTAGTGGTGTGTGTTGTACATTTACGTAGAGACCTTAAAGCCGTATGAAAACCGTCTTTTTATTCAGCAGGTATTGAATATTACTGTAGTAGACTAGTAAGTATGAGCTAGATAGATATTCGAAGAGGAAATGGTTTGACTTGGGACGAACATCATAATTTGATGTAGTCTAGGTCGACCTTTCCGTCCTCGTACAGACCATGATCATGGTGTTGGGGTTTTTATATGGATCCAGGCTGTTTTCAGCTTTCTGTGATGATACCTATGAAGAAACATTCCAGTTCATGATTCTGTCATTTTCAGCGTTATTGATAGGTTGTCTGTATTACTTGGCCCTAAGAGGTTGATAGGTGCATTTGGATAGCTCAATCAGTAAGCTAAAAACTCAAATTGGTGAATAATGCGTTTTGTTACAAAGCCTTTCACTTTTACATGCATGACGTATCGAGCATACTCTAAGCTGCAGTTCAGCCACAGCTTGATTTCTCAGTCTGAGTTCACGGCAGCAAGGTAAAGGCACTCGCTGCTGAGAGACAACTGTAAGGAGGCGTGGCCCTTGTGGGGAATTTCCAGTGACAGCGTGACGTATCACCCTCCAGAGTTCGTGTTTACAGTATAGTCCAGCTAAGTCTACAAGTATTGTTGATTTTTCCCGGCAAATTACACGTTGTTCAGTATTTCTGCCTAACCCTGCAATCATCAGAAATTATAGTCACTCCGCATAATCTCAGTCTATTTAACCGCTATTACCACTTAATCGCAACATTTGAAAGATAACCATGCTAGTGAAATCCTGAGACTTTCCCGAAGTGTGCATGGGTTATTGTCAGGAGTAGGGTTAGGGAAGAGAATGCATCAATGGGAGATTTTCTGGACAATATGAAGGGGCCCTCTCAAATGTAATTTCTCTCCATTAATTCTATCCGTAACTCTAATCCAAGCATACCCTGGGAAAGTCCCAAGAATTTACCACAATGCTTTGCACTTTTAGTTTGAAGAGTCATTGGATATACGCATCTTTTTCCAGGGTATAATTAAGTGGAATTTACTGAACCGTAGGCCTACCCAGGGACTCCATTGAATTCTCTCTGTCGCAGTGCCCACTCGCTTCAGATCTTTACGTAATGTAACATCTATCGAGCAAATCTTGCTGCCAGACTAATTACAGCCTAACCAATACCACAAGCCAAAATAATTACAAGTACTGGCCAGTTGGCGGTTTGTCAGTGCGCTTGCCAATGCTTGCAGGATGCTGGCAAACAATGCCTTGCCATCGTAATGCTGAAGCCCATTGCGAAGGAAATGCCAAATTGTTGTACTGGCTCCCTTTGGTAGGTGTGACGTCACGGGTTGTGGGAACGCATTTTGAGGTATTTACCGAAAAATAACGCAAAAGCACAGCGCAGTAGTGCAAGTGCTCTATGGCAAAATATATAAAAATTGTTGTATTTTTAGGTTTAAAATTTGCTTTGTTTTCAAAATATACTGTTTCATTGAAAGCGTCAGGGAGTAACGGTTAACCCTTGACTTGTGTCCGTGCACAACCTTTGAGGAAGGTTACATTGGTAGCTTATCCAAAGCTCGTCGTTATTTTTTTCAGAGGAATTTCAGAGTTATCCAGGCTCACTAAACATCTAATTATTCCCAAAGGCGCTTATAGCTCTCCAAATTATGGATTGTGGATATACGAGAAAAAGGCAGGGACACTTTATTTACAAATAATGAGACCAAGTAAGAGACACATATTTTATTGTGCAGTGATCTGGAAATACGCAACAGCTGAACGTCTGAGAACCACTGCAATAGCCCGCGTAAGAGGGTTCGTTCTCTGTCAGTTTTGCGGAATCTGAAGTGAAAGCAGGCCTTTCCTTTACATCCATAATTAAAGAGCCCGCCACCCCGAGTGGGACTTAATGAGCTGCTACATTCCGGCTCGTAGCTTAAGAAAATAACTGCTGCTGGCTTGCGAATGTGTAGTCTGGGCCCTTAAGACACGCTGCGGTATTAAATGACTTATTTCAGAAACATCCCCCGTGGCCCGTTACGGGAAGTACAGTTGTGTAGGCGTGGACAGGCACCTGGAATGATGTCACTTTGTAAACAGTTGTAATGGGGGCCGATATCAGATTTTGTCCTTTTTTTAAATAGGCGATATTCAGACTTTAAACTCGAGTATTAATTTTATCTCGATTCTGATATTTAGTTCATGAAAGGCATTTTGATACTTTCGATGCATATCCATATACTCGGTACCTTTTGATATCGCTCTGGTTTTGACTGAGAAGACCGGTACTGAGGAGCGAAATAGCTTTGAAATTAATTTAGATTGTTTCGATATCTTTTGATTCCGCCAAGCTTTGCAATGGAGAGACCGAGAGCTAGCTTGATACTGAGGGGCTGAAGATGGTCAAAATTTATTTTGAAACTTTTGATATTTGCTTTACACGTACTCTCAATACTGACGATATTTTCTGATACCGAATCGAAGTTGATAAATGTCAGAATTTTTGATACTAAGAAGCGATACTGCCCACCACCCAAGAAACTGTTGGATTTGAAAGAGGAAAGTGAAAGTGTGGCTGAGGGAAAATTGCCACTCTTATTTATTGAGAATAACAGTTCGGAAGAAAAGTAGGGAGTCGTGGTATGGCGTGATACTACAGGACATGACTTGTTGTGAAACATTGTGAGATTCTGCGGTAAACCTGGACAAAGCATAAGCTCCGCACAAGATATCACATCGAATCCCTGGCCACATGTGTTCAGTCTAAGACACAACAGACATACACATAACATATACCGACAGCAGCACATTGATGTCAAAGGCCCTCGTATCGTAGATAACACAGTCCTTCACAAGACAGTGTTGCAGTATAACCCAGCGAAAGTGAAAGATATGGAATGACCATAACAAGAGATAATGCTGCAGTGACATTGAGTTTGCAGAAAATAGCGGAAGGGGGGAATTCCAGGGGCGTGTATTTGTGGATGTAGTATTGATTTAACCCGGTTTTTTTTTTTCTTTTGGTGTGGCGTTTGTTGATGGCATCTGTCAGACAATGATAAACTTCCAACTTCTCTCCCAACCTCTTCTCTCTCTCTCTCTCTTTCTTTCTCTCTCTCTTTCTTTCTCTCTCTCTCTTTCGCGATCTCTCTTGTTACCTCCGCCAAGTGGGTCATGCTTGCACTTGATCGTTGGTTGATTTATTAGCAGGATAGCTCTGTTGGACACCTTTGATGGAAAGGTTGGATCTGCTTTCGAAAAGAAGGCATTAAGTTTTGGTACGGATCTGAATACCTGGACGAAGTAGGTATAGTAGCAGATAATATGATTGGGTTTGCTTCATGTTTGGTGTATCTGCCTTGACCTGTATTCTGCGCTGCGCTTACAACATTCGAAGATATGGATCTCCCTTTCCCATGCTCTTTGCTCCGAAGAGCGGTCACTGACTCCTTTCAAGCTGTTCCTTGACGGCGCCCATGCGTTTTGAATGCCTCTCTGCTCGAATCTTCATCCATATAACTGTCATATTCACGGCCACAATCTCTTATAAGAGTAACAGCAGCAACATCAGAAGCAGCATGGACAGCAAAAGTAGTAGTAGTAGTAGTAGTTGTATAGTAACAATAGCCGCCGTAGCGGCAACAGCAGTTGTTGCTGTGCTAGCGCACGCAACAACTGGCAGCGAAGGCTAGCGTGCCCTCGGGATCGGGCTTGCGTCGGCACAACTCACATCCCCATCCAACCTTAGGATCATTTCCAGTTTTTTAAATGAACTGTGAAACCCTATAGTTTTCCGCAGCACCGGGGTCTTGGTATTGATCTCTCTTCTCCCCCCCCCCCCCCCCCCNTCAATCCCCCGGCCTTTCTTTACCTCACACACTGCACTGTCTGCCGTCCAGTTTTTAAAGGTCTCTGTAATTTAATTGTGTGCGCGTCGGTGCTAACCACATTTTCAATTTCTCACGTTCTGCTGTTAATGTCCTGTGGTAAAGTTCATTCAAGGGATGTATGTCTGTCTGTCTGTCTGTCCTTCTGTCTGCTTGCCTGGCTGCCAGTTTGTCAGTCTGCCTGTGTCCCTGTCTCCCTGCCTGCCCGTAAGTTCGCTCGTTCGCTTGCTCTTTTGTTCGAAACCTCAGTTGTTGGCAGCTGTCCTTCGCTTCTTCCTATCTGGCTTATCATGCCCCCTTTCTCTCTCTCTCCTCCTCTCTTTCTTCTCATCGCTTCACCCTGCTCTCTCTCTCTCTATCGCGCTCTCTATCTCTCCCACACTCGCTACACACATCCTTCACACACTCTTCCATCACCGACTCGCAACGCCCCCCCCCCCCCCCCCCCCCCCCCCCCCCCCCAAAAAAAA
>JAWQUT010000481.1:79667-93098 GCA_033807755.1 Ellobium chinense
GGGGGGGAGGAGAGAGGAGGGGGTAAGTAACAGGAAGGCTGCACTGCGGGAACTACGTAATGGAATATAATGGATTTCTTTTGTGATACATGGGCATTGTATAATTAGATATGTATCGTCGTTTGTCTCTGTAGCACGATAAACGAAATGTGTAACAACGTAAGGCAGTATGTATGGATAAAAAATATTCTGTGAGTCTATTTTCATAGCTGTCACTTATCATAATTATGGTGTATCATATTTGATTAATGTTTATGCCATGGATCCCAGAGACCAAGAGAAGACTGCGGTTTAATTTTTTGCAAACCTAAAATCCAGCGTAATATTTGAAGGTTGCATGTCCCACAGATTGTCCGGAGTACCAGACTCTCCTGGAGGAGATCTGGCCAGTATTAAGTTGTGAATGACCCTCTGAGACCTGCAGGGAAATGTTCGACTCGCCGTCAGAGCAAACTTACAGGCTTGATAAGGAATACAGAAGAAGAAGAGTGTCCATAAACAAACGAAAAAAAAATGGGCTATCTCCTGGGACAGGACCGCTCTTGCATTGATACAGTTCATTTAGTCATTGGCTTAGCTACAAGATCGGTCCTATTCCGTGATTATACCAAAAAATGTACTTGGGCTCAAAGGTACAGGCTTGACTGCTGTAACACACGGACGTCTGACATTTCCTACAAAACCATAAAATAATGTATATATATGTTAATGGTATTCACCTACCTGGAAAGTATCATTGACAAAAAAGGTGGTACGGAAGCGGATGTAAAATCAAGGACTGCCAAAGCAAGAACTGCATTTAATCAACTATCAAAGGTCTGGAAGGCAAGCAACATCTCACTGCGTACCAAGATCCGGCTTTTCAATTCAAATATCAAATCAGTGTTCCTCTATGGCCGTGAAACCCGGAAGACAACAAAGACAGCAATGAACAAAGTCCAGACATTCATCAACAGATGCTTGAGGAGTATTCTAAAAACGAAGTGGCAAGACAAGATACGAAACGAAGAGCTATGGGCAAGAACAGGACAAAAGGAAATAGAGGTCGAAATTGGACTCCGTAAATGGCGCTGGATTGGACACACCCTCAGAAAACCTAGTGGAAACATCACCAGGCAATCACTGCAATGGAACGCACAAGGAACACGAGGCAGGGGTAGGCCACGGGAGACATGGAAACGATGCTCGGAAAGGGTCATGCGAGAAATGAAGCTCACTTTGAACGAGCTTGGAAAGATGGCCCAAGACAGGGAAAGATGGAATTCGCTTGTACGTGGCCTATACCCTGCTGGGGGTGAAAGGCATTGATGATGATGTTAATGGTGTAGGATTTTATAAACTATTGTAGCGTTATTTCAGACAGCTTGTGTCCTTTGTTTATTGTGGGTCTCTTTCCACGTGAATGAACCATTGAATACAGAACGTATTTCAGATTGGATTAGTGATGTCTTTAGTGCTGACAGAAAGCTTTGATGAATGCTTTGTTCCTGCGTTGATTTGCGACCAGGTTCAGAAACTAGAGTCGACGTACCAGAAAGATCGCCCGTCCGGACTGAGGGCAAAAATCTGAGTAATAAAATATCAACATGATAAAGATAGCGGAAGTTTACCAGAGAAAAATAATGAGTTATTTTATGGGAGGATTTTCTTGACTGGCATTTAAATAGAGACACAAGACCCCNCCCCCTCCACACACACACCCCCCAAAAAAAGTTTGTCAATATAGGAAGATCCTCATACTATTTGTTGAAGTGCATTGGTCACGAGTTTCTTGTTTTCTGTATCAATTTCTAGCCACGAACACAAACATTTCACAGACTGGAAGATACGCTAAGAACTGCTTTCCCGAAAATTCAAATTTTTATGGTTTTACTGTACTTTCGGTAGTAGCTAGCACAGATCCGAAATTAGGAAATGCAGATTCTTATGTCTTATTATCTTATTGTACTTTCGATATTAGGTAGCCCCACCTGAAGTTAACGACTGGTTTCCAAGAAAACTGGAAGTCAGATGCTTGTAGTCTTACTGTACTTTCGGTATTTGGTGACTTTTCAATTTGAATCGCAATCCAAACAGCAAGTGTTGTTTCTGAACTAAATTTTCAAAGCTGTCATTATAAACTGCCGTCTTTCGGGAGATATTTGCCGTTCACTTAAAAGTTATTCTACCATAACCATAGAAAGTAATATTGAGAGCTTTTCATTTCAAGTATGACTTAGACCTCGTAATTTGGCAGCCTACCTTAAATGAAGTTGTCTATCAAATATGGTAATTATTGATTGTTGATTTTGGAGCCCACGGGTATTTTACGATGACCGTTGCCAAAGAACCTGATCTGCAATATTCTGGATTCATTAGCTGTTGTTGGTTTCTGATTGTAATATTTTACATTGCTTTCGTGAGAAACAAAAGTCAAGATGGCCACTAATGACAGCAGCTAGAAAATACTTTATGTTACAAATATAAGATAGACTGCCAAATTACGTGCATATATACTGAACTCATAGTCGACTTGGTAGACAAGGGGCTCTTATTTTATACATGATTATGCTAAAATGCCCTTTTTTGATCAAGTTCGATGATTCTCGAAGAAAAAATATCTGCGTTGTACAGAGGAAAAAACTTATTCTAGGAATGCAGTTGTCAAGGAATCTCAATAACTTCTGGAAATTGCAATATTTTCGTTCATTGACTGAGACTGGGTTGTTATTTTGGAATATTTTATTTTATGCCAGGAAAAGCATAACCTACTAAAAAGCCCAAGATGACAATCCAATGACACTGTTAAGAAAAAATTAAAACACTGGCTTTGTTTGGCAGACAAGTGTCCTTTACTTCCGGGTTTATTGATGACCAGGGGCTTCGTTGAAGAACTAGAGTCTCGTGTTGCTTGTTGCTGACCGGTCGGGTATGAGTCACAGTGGTCTAGGCATGCGCAGCACAGTCGCCAAGGGACCCAGTTTTCATCCAGTGGGGGTGACTGTCTTCTCAGCATCGCACATTTCAGAGCTCTCAGGAAGAGAAAATTCATTCAGTGTCGCAGCTCAAATGGATTGTCTGGAGATTCATTCTGCTGTCAACCCCCCGCTCAATGTACAGTTTGCTTAATCAGATTTGTCCCATAACTTGCAACATTGAAAAGAAAGAAAAGAAAGAAGAAAAAAAAAGGCGGTCTTACTCGCGGCATAATTTATTGGAAAATATACAAATATATTTCCGATATCATTGACTTTGAGACAAAAAAAAACAGCGTCCGTTAAATCGCACCATTCGCATAATCAGTTCCAACTTTGTCCATATTCACGCGGAGTCGATAATTTCTAAAATGTAAAGTAAATAGTAAAGTAAAAGTAGCCAGAGCTGCTTATTTGCATCCTTTCTCATACTTGAAACTTTTCCCATGCATTTATGGTGTTGCGAGTAAACGGACACGACTGCATTATTGTGCCGACAAGAAGATCCTATCTCAACATCAAAACGAAATGCCACGTAGCAGAGAAAACTAAAAGTGATGGTTGGTTTCTGTTCTCACGATGGAAGCAGGCCAGGATCTCATCTGCGCTTGGTGGACGTTGAGAAGTGAATAATGCAAATGTTCCACGCGACACCAGTGGACTCAATGAAACGACCTGTCTCCGGTATGTGTCCCAAGGGTGCCATTTCTCTTTCTGTCTTCGCTTCCTCTCGAGCTCTCGGTCTCGATTTCAGATGCAACCAGAGCTTTCGGTGGACCCCGAAGATTTTCATTTCGTCCGTTATGCCGTAAAAAGTCGTATTTCACAAACTTCATGACAGTTTGGTTGTCTGTAATTTTCTGTACGATTTATATGTCGATACTGATTGCAGTACTGGAATTCATGTAGTCTGGGAGACCAAGATGAATTAATTCTCTGAGGAATTTTGTCTGTCCTGCTACAAAAACAAAAAAAAAAAAATGCTCGCGGCTTTGGTTTTCACGAACGCCCTTGTGACCCTGCATCCATGGACTCGGGCATGTAGAGACCTTGTGTCATGGCCATACTCAGGGGAGTCGAAAGCAAAATTAGAATCTGGGGACTATCTGCTAGCTCTCCTTTTGTTCTTAATGTATCGCTTTGCGCCCGCGCTGCACACACACCCCCATACTCACACCCACGCACAAAAATACCTGATCGAGTCGCTCTGATTCATCAGAGCACATTCTGTTCTTGCAACCGACTCCCCTGCCCTCCTTTCAACACCCACGTCTTTTATCTTGATTCCATGACACTCTAGATGTTCAGCACCATTATCTTTCTATTGCCTTACTTAGTGTATTGTGTCCGTCTAAAATCGTTGTCAAGAAGTTTTTTTTTTTTCTTTTTAACCCTTTAAGTCCCAAGACCAGAAATACGTTACCATGATAAATAAATTTTATGTTTTTAAGTGCGTACGTGTATGAAGTAAACGGGTCAAACTGAACACAGAATCATCAAAGAAATCTGACTGCTAAGTACATTTCTTTAAGGAATAATCTTCTATATAGACCTACGGCATATCAAATAACAAAAAAAGGACACTCCAAGCTCTAATGCCAAATATGGTACGATGGGTCTTAGAGGGTTAATGCCTGTTTTATCTTCTGTCCTTGCCCTCGAAAGGCTGGCGTTTTTAAACACCTGGTGCTTCTCGTACGTGACTAGAACGAAAGAACCTGAGTCTATGCCAGTCCATTCACTGCTATTGTCTTTTTTCTATGTTCTTTAAACCTTCCGTTACATATGACGTATTTACACGTTCCTACACTTTGTTACAAGCAACTCTTAGACGAAGTGGTACCTTCCGGAAGTAGCATTTCTGTGATGTTATTCTACATACTCGGATGTCCTATTTCCTTTGTGATGAATTATTCCCACGTTCCATATACAGGCTAATAAGATCAGTGTTATTTGGTAACATCAGCACTTTCAAAAATATGTAGCGAAAGGGTTAATGCATTCATCTAAAATTTGTGTCTTTTGCATGTAGCGAAGGGGTTAATGCATTCATCTAAAATTTGTGTCTTTGCAAGTTATTTTGTCTGATTGCTCATCCTCTCTTTTTGGCTCCCGATGGACTGGCATTTTATTACAAGTGTGCCTTTATGTGTCCCACCAAAGAACGAAAAAGAAATGAACGTGAAATTTCCTACAGAGAGACAAAATTATGGAAGGAAGAGTCAGTTTCGGGATCGCGCAGAGCAAGCAAAGGAACCAGAAGGGATGAAACGGAAAACAAGCAGAGAAGAGAGAGAGAGAGAGAGAGAGAGAGAGAGAGAGAGAGAGAGCATCAATGTCCCAGAGATTATCCCCAATTTTTTTTTTTGTTTTGCTTTGCCCTTAACCTTACCCCTAATCCTGTCTTACCTGACCCAAAACTAAACAGTAAACACTGACAGGAATCTCCAAATATATTAATGTCCTAATACGAAATCTCTCGAAGTTCTGGGTTCGACAAGAGTTCAACATTGCCGTATGCAAAATAAAACGCAGTCCCCTATTCTTGCTGGCACGGGGCGAAATTTGCAGATACCAGGGTATTGCAGGCTCGGAGATAATTGCATCCCACCCTCTCCAGTCTCTCTGTGCCATCCTCGCCTCTTTAACTCTCCTCATCTCCATGTTTCTTCGGGCTGTTGCTGCACACAGCGTAACAATCAATAATGAGAACACAATGATGCAGTCTGTAGCGCCAGGAAGTCTCTTTGCCTCTAATTTTATTTTGTTTGTCTCGCTTTGCAGCGATGCTCCCGCTTTCAGATCAAACCAAGCAACAGATCTTGCACAGTGTCGCATAAAGCAACACTTCTGATTGTCTAATTAGTTTTGTTCTCTTGTCTTGATTTTGGATTTGCAAAAAAAAAATCGTCCCTGCCTACCTATTACACAGTGAGCTTTGTCTTAATCAGTTTTGTTGTTGTTGTTGTTTTTTTTTGGCAAGGAAACCTAAATTGGTTGATAAGATGATAATCGCTTTTGTGATATGGGGCAAGTTCTGAAATGCCTTTAGGGAAGGCTCGAAAGTTTTAAATTTTCGTTTGTATTTCGACTTTTAAATAGACTATTGGAACGGTTTGATACGCAATCATGGTGCAGCTGTCTTTGGATTTGACGTGGAAGTCTGCGCACCAGAGTGCAAATTGGTGCGTTATTGTCGTTCCGTTTGAAATAGTAACGAAATAGCAACTCTGTGAACCTCCCTTCAATAACTTTTATTTGAAATCACATTTGAAACGAAGATATCCATATTGCTTCCCTTTCACTCTGTCTTCTTCTATCGACGTGTCCTGACCCCCCTTAAGGGTGTTGCACGCGCAGGTTGAAAAAAAAATCTCCATAGAATCAAAAAAGAAAGGGACTTGAGAGATGTAATTGCAGACTGCATTGTGAGACATATACGCCCTTTTACGAGCGACTGGAGGGTGAGGAGCTTGGTGGGTGGGGGAGAGGTGGAGAAATTGATTAGAAGTTTCAGAGAGCTGGAGAACCAAGACGGTGAGATGGATGGAAGGGGAGCAAACGGACATGAGGAAATTATTAAATTATGAGACAGGATTTTAACATGGAGAAGGGAGAGAACAAGGACAGAGAACAGTGTTGCCACCCATCGAGATTTTCCCCCAATGTAGGGTAAAATGGCTTTACGAATAACCATTTTCCCCTGCAGATCACCAAGGAAAAAAAATCGCCTTTTGTAACCTTTGGGAATTGTGAAGTGTCGGGTAATATGGGTAAAATGTCTGGTTTTCTTCGTTTTGAACAGCAACAGTGTGGAATTTTTTTCATCACTACGTTTGCTTCAATATCGTATATATATAGGGAAATATAGGGGAAACAAATCACTCTCGCTGTAAAAGAAAAGCATATGACCTGAGTGGCAACACCGACCAACACATACACAGAGACTGAGGGCTTGCAGGGCAGATACATGATTGATAATGAAGAGAAGAGAAGAGGATTGCTAGTGTCATCGTGAGCACTGAACATGAGGGCGAGTGACAGGCTTTTCGTGCGTTTGAACATCCAGTGCATTATTTATTAACATTCGTTTTACGACTCAATAATGTTGCGCTTTTAAATGAGAGGTTTATTAATACATGTATTGTGCTCCAAGACTAATTAGAAATTTGTGTGTGTGTGTGTGTGTGTGGGAGGGGGGGGGGGGNGGGGGGGGGGGGTGACAGAACGCCCTGAAATGTTCAGAAGGAATCAATGTATATATATATAAATAATTATAACTACTAACACTCCAACAATAGCACATTGGTTTAAAGCTTTATTCTGTGCTTTGGAGTCTAGAGATACGCCATGCTACACCAACAGTGATGTACTAATTACATAATTGTGGGTTTTTTATTCTTAATTTACAAAGATACCAGTATTACACGCCTAGCTGATCGTGTATGCGCGAAAACATGGCCGCTCGACTCCGCTGGAGTGGTACGGAATATGCCGGAATATGCCGAAGTACTTTTCACGAATCTTAGCCCTGTCAGTAATGTTTTTGACGCCCTTCTAAGTGATGACTTCCGCGTACCAGCACTGACAGTCTTAATTACTTTTACCTCTGTGTAATTACTTTGAAGGTCTGAAAAGTAGAAAGCTTGATCGTGGATATGTTTGTCTTCATTAAGTCTGTGGCATACCAGAAAGATTTCCTTGAGAATTCACTTAGACCGTTTAAATTAATGTAGTAAGCTATTAGGCCTGTTATCAAGCCAGAAGATAGTTCTTGGTTGTGTGGCTGTAGGCATATGATATATAGGAGGAAGAAACGTGAGCAAGTAATTGATAATTTTGCTGTCAAAACTATAACAAATGGAAAGGAAAATTCGTTAGATTTTTGCTTTTAAAACCATAATAAATAGAAAGTTTGCCATTAGGGTCTTTGTCATAAGCATCGCGATTGTTTAGTTTTTGGAAGACTGAAGACGGAAAGACCACTATCACTAGAACATTTTTTTTTTGGTCCTGCCAGGAGTCACAGGCATNATATGATTTACCCATGCCGGTGTGTTTACAGTAGCAGTACCTAACTGCCATCAGCATGTATCGATACTCAGCAATTTCGATCTCTGTATCAGAACTTTAAATCTGGAGTTTCATTAATGTGAGTGTGAAGGTATGTGAGAGAGAGAGAGAGAGAGAGAGAGAGAGAGAGAGAGAGAGAGAGAGAGAGAAACACACACACACACACACAGACACAGACACACACAGACACACAGACAGCGAGACACAGAGAGACACACGAGAGAAAGAGAGAGAGAGAGAGTGACAGAGAGAGGGGGAGAGAGAGAGAGAGAGAGAGAGAGAGAGAGCGCCTGAGCGAATAAGCTAGTGATGAAAGAACGACTTGGTTGAGTGAGCGAGTGAATTGATAGTCAAGAACACTATTACTGTGTTGCTCATTTTACAACTACATGTAGTTTTCTAAGCTAATTAATTGTCTGAGCTAAATAAACTTACTGTTATTGTCTACACCACAGGGACGGTATCTTCACAGCGACTTTATCCGTTATCTCAACGATATGAAAATTGTCCTTAATTAGCGGGCATCCGTGACCCTAACAAACATATGCTTTGTAAGAACACTATTACTATCTTGCTCATTTACAACTAGTTGTCTAAGCTAAATAAACAATTGTATGAGCTAAATAAACACTTTTCTGAGCCAAATAAACTTACTGTTATTGTCTACGCACAAGGACGGTGGCTTCACAGCGATTTTATTCCTTATCCCAACAGTATGAACATTGCCCTTATTTAGCGTGCATCCCTGTGACCCTAACAAACATAGATACTCAGTAACTGCTCACATATGTGGGCTGTATGAAAAATTTTGAAGCTGCATACTGAACTCAGAATGCTCCCCGACAGTTCAGCCCCTTATACACAAGACATTTGAGCTGTTGTAATGTGCACAAAGTTAAAAGCTACGCTATCCGATTGTTACCATGGAAAGACAAGCCTCGCTCACTAATGGCCGTGGCCGCATGGACTCTTCCTTTTTCAGATGGATCTGCTTTTATAGTTCAAATACTAGACATTTCTGCATCACTTTTCTTTGTCGTTACATTCGAAGGGTGGATCTGGACATTTCTTGCAGTGTGAAATTCGGAAAAACAGCGAAGAGTGAAACTCAGTTAAGATTATGGGCGTGTCCTGTCGTGTCTCTCATCTCCTTTTATACCCCCGTGCGGGATTTTAATCTTATTGAAAGCATGGTTAGGCCTTTAACATTTTTGTAATGGGATTTGTGGCTTGAGAAAATCTGCGATTACGGCGTGGGAGAAAGACGGAAGGGGGAAGAGGGTGAGAATAAGCTGGACTGTTTTCAAGTACAGGATGTACTGTGAGTGTTACAGTGAAGTGCATTAATAAGTAAATGACGACTTAACAACGGTGGGCGCATTTGCCACAAGCACTACACAATCATTGTCTAGACATATGCGCGATTTAGACAGCCATCTTGTTTTTGATGTCCTCAACAATTTTTTATCCTGTTTATTACTTCCTTATTTGATTTTCCAGTAAATGAAAGGAAACCCATCTGTGGCTCGCTTAAAATCTTCCTCGACATTCTTCTTGTTATTGAAGCCCCTTCTTTGCTACACGTCTATGTTGGTGCGATCAATAGGGGTGGGCCTAACGCCACTTACATAGTGATGGGCGGTATCGTTCTGAGTATCCTTACTTCCGATACTTGGACATTCGATATTTTCGATGTTAGAGGTGACGCTTGTCTATAACTTAAACAGGGTTTCCCTCCTCCACCCTCCAGCCCCCTCTCCCAAACTCCCTACATTGTCCAAGCAATGTTATCCTTTTTCTTGCCTTATAATCTGATCTAACCAGTATAAAACGCGTCGATAGTCATTCTGATTCCCACTCGATCCTCAGTAATAGTCTGGGCAAGACACTTCTTCAAAGAGTCTATAGTAACAACGAGCCTTCAGAAGGGTATTGAAAGTATCGAAATCGATTTCGATCCTATTCCGATCCTAGTACCAATCCAGTTACTGGTTTCCTCAGCGCAAAATCAGTTTGCCATGTTGAAAATTTCGAAATTAATTTCGATCCAAGAGGAGAGATGGGGGAGGAGGGACAGAGGAAGACACACACACACACAGATAGAGAGAGAGAGAGAGAGAGAGAGAGAGAGAGAGAGAGAAACACACACATACACACATTCACAGAGAGAGAGAGAGAGAGANAGAGAGAGAGAGAGAGAGAGAGAGAGAGAGAGAGAGAAAGAAAGGGAGAAAGAGAAAAGGAAAACAGAATGAAGGGGTATGAGAGCGATATAGTCTGCTGCAGTTTGCATAGGTTACTGTTTATCATCAGTTTACTTACATACAAATATTTGCTCAGGGTTTCAGTATTATAGAGTAGTGCAGGCTATCATTACCGTCTGTTCTGGGATTAGTGGGAACAGAATAATGATAGTCTATAGCCAGAAGCACCTTGAGCTATGTGATATCACGTGGGTCGCTAAGGGTTGCCAGTTAGGATTTTGTCTTTTCATCAGATCAGGTGCAAAATCTTTCCAAATGAATGGCATCCAGTTTCGCCAGACGTTAACGTTTCACTTTATCTGAGTTTCAGAAAGAAACTCTGTCACATTTTGAAACTAAAATTAGAATAGCTCTTTATCAAAATGACTGACAAGACACACGAAAAAAAAAAAGAAAAAAAAAATCTCGTTTTATGTTAAAATTTAAACTTAAATCAGGGTTCTCGACTTTTTCCAGTGTGACTTTTTTTCTGTTTTTTTTTGGGAGGCCTGCATGACTGCTCTTCTTGGGTTCTAAATAAAGGCGTTGTTTTATACTGCGCCAAAGACTGCAGCCACCGGTTGCCAGGGTGGTTAGTTGCTCGCTAACAGAGAAACCGTCTGGTAAGCCTTGGGCCGAATTTTTTAGTTGTTGGATTCCGCCCTTTAATTTCTTAATATATTTTGCAACTTTTTTTAACGGGTTGGAAAGACGTTTTTTTTCCGGTCCCCTTCTTTCTCGACCATACCTTCTTTATCACCAGATTTTCGTAGATTGTCCCTATTCCTTCACCACATCACCAGACCCAGGTTGATTTCACCAGATCTGGTGAAAAATCATCAAATGTGGCAACCCTTCTCAACGCCTTCCCCAGCCAAGATATGGCGCTAAACTTTTTCTTGTGTCTGGGATACGTAGATTGGCTTTTAAAATGCGCCAGCTAGAGTCAGTGTCTATCTCTTAACATAGTATTTCATTGCTAACATACGATTTATTTTCTTTGTTCGAAGTAAACCATGTATTGACTTAAACATGTAGATCACAACTGGAAATAGTAAGTAAGACATGCTCTTGGAAAAAAAATCTTCGAAATTCTGGGAGGAAATTAAAAAACAACAACAACAATCGCACAGTTTTGCTAGACCTGTCATGTTTTGATCTTAGGGTAGACAGCAGTAGGCGAAAAAATTAGTATATTTTTGCCCAGTAATTATGACCGTCCACTAACTCAGAGATGCGAAAGATCTAGGCCTCATCTTCTCTCTTTACATAATAATAAGTACATTTTCAGAAAGAAAAAAAAGCAACAACCCACTTTACTAGTGTGGCGTATATCAAAAGTAGACACGTTAAAGAGTACTTCTACAAACAGTGCTTTTCCTACGCAAATATACCTATGCCATAGCCGCTGAGTGATTGGCATAATTCTACTTAGGTATCCTGGGTATGCCGCAAGCGCTCTATCGCGAGGTCTTCATTTTATGTAACGTAGCCTGTTTTCGCACCTCCGTCCGTTGATTGTGCTTTCCTGTTTGTCTGCTCTCTTATTCATTCACTGTGGTTTTATTTTTGTTTTCTTCTTTCCGGATCAATACAGTGCCTAACCCCAAGGGTAGTAACATTTACTTTTGACACGCGTGAAAATGCTTTGGCCTGTTGTGTATGGCTCCAGTAGCAGCCCAAGCATCGCTGAGGCGTTCTGCTATACCAACTCTTGCTAGCAGGAAATAATACCTCTCTATTCAGCAACATCAAAGGCTTTCCTCGGGATCACTTAGTCAAACTCAGTCAGTCTCTTTCGTATCTGTATGCCTCTTGGATGTGCTCTCACCAATAATTCACTCACTCACGCACGCGCGCATGCCAGCAGTACCATCGAGTGAGCTCCCCCACACGCCATTTATGCTAGAGCGATATTCCATTATTTCAGTCTTCACCAGCCGAACGGGCCCAATCAAATGGGGCCTCAGAGCAGAAGGGCGCAACAGATCTCTCATCTTTAGAGAGACTGCAATTTCACGCAAGCCACCCAACTCCCCCGTTTACCCATTTGGCTCCCGATTTCGAAACCATGTCCTCTCGTAAAGGGCAGCCATCCATCAATATTTATTGCATCTTGCTGTGCTGAATCAATAGTTTGGTCCCTCATCTGCCCTCCGCCTCCTTTTATTTCACCAGTTCGTTTCTATTCGTTTTGCTCATGGCTTTCATAGTTTGCTTCATTCCTGACAGCTGAATGCTGCGTGTGGTAACCGTTTATTGAGAACTTGGGGGCATCAACGATATGACCTCTTACCATCCTAAGACTTAAATTAACTTGCATGTTGCACGCTACCAAGGATGCATTCAGCACCGATGCACTAATGTAATCATTACGATGGTAAGAGATCCCATCGTTAATGCGCAAGCCCTCACATTATTATTATGTTTCGCCACTTCAGGATAAGAACGCTGCACAGTACTCTGTCAGTGTCTCGGCGGGTCAAAGATATGAAAGAATGATCTAACTAGTTCGGATTAACACGACACGGAAATCGTTACAGGCTAGACCTTATAATAAGGAAAACGCTATAGAAGGGACAAAACAAAAGATTGACGTTGAAAAAATAAAATTACTACCCATGCATCCACATCAGATACATTGCTTAGTTTCGTTTCATGTAATATCGGCTGTAATTGTCGATTAGCCAATATGATCACAGTCTACTTCCACAGAGAGGTGAAGAAGTCCATTACTCAGAAACAAGAGATGTATCTTTCTAAGAATTTGTGCTTTGAAACAATCACATCAGCAAGAAACCTTAATATGTACTCACAAGCCGCAGTGCATTTCCTGAGAAAGGCTAGAATGGCCAGAATCGCAATACATAAGTTTGTTTGTGTTTAAATTCATTGATAATACAATGTCGTGCATCTCACATTTGATTTGGGTAATCTCTTGCATGGCTTAGTATTCGGATACTTATACGTTTGCGTAATGTATTAAGATATGCAGATTTACACACTATTCCACATTAGTAGAAATAAGAACAAAAAACGTTTTCATCGCAACCGGTTTTCTGGTCACAACCGATCTTCGAGTTTATGGAAATGATGATTTGAAACATCCGGAAATAACTTTTAACCTTTATTTAGAATATGTGGATAAGAAAGATCTAAAC
>JAWQUT010000481.1:93121-104606 GCA_033807755.1 Ellobium chinense
CCCTTCCATCTCATCCCTGGACAATGACGTCAGCCTCATTCAATGGACACATTTCACAATTTCATAATATACAAGCTTGCACACACCATAAATTTCACGATTTCATAATATATAAGCTTGCACACACCATAAATTTCACGATTTCATAATATATGAGCTTGCACACACCATAAATTTCACGATTTCATAATATATAAGCTTGCACACACCATTGCTTCCTTCACATTCTTTAAAATCTTGCATTTTCCTCTAACCAGTCTGACTGAGAAGAGAGGAAAACTGATTAACGAATTAAATAGGACACTAGCCTACTTTAATTTTAAGGAGGCGAAAAGAATAGTGAATGAAATACTGTCAAAGGGGATACAATTCCCCCTCCTCAACACCCCCCTTCCCACCCAACCCCCGATTTTTTTCCGGGTCAAGCCACTCTTGGCGCCAAGCTTGAGTATTCCTTCTTGCTGCCTGCGGTTATTTTCGGGTACTGCTCAACAGCGCACAGAGTAGTCCTATTTTCGCTTCAGCTCAGTCCTCATCTGTTTCCTCTTCCCTGGGCCTTTTGCTGTCATAATTTCCCTCTGCCAGATTGGCTGGGTAGCTGCAGGGCATAATTCATAATACGCTGCTATGGTCTTCCTGAAAGTCGTGTGAAGAGGAATGGAAAGCCACTTATCTAGCCGTCTACTTTCACTGCTTGCCGGTCTTCTTGCTTGCCTGCGTGCCTGTCTGCCTGCCTGTCTTCCTGCCTGCATGCCTGCCTGCCTGCCTATGTCTACTGCCTACTGCGTGCCTGCCTACCTGCTTGCTTGCCTGCCTGTCTGTCTATCTGTCCGTCTACCGCCTACTGCGTGTCTGTCTATCTGTCTGTCTGCCTGCCTGCCTGCATATCTGCCTGTCTGTCTGCCTATCTGCCTATCTGTCTGTGTCTGCGTGCCTGCTTGAAATTTCTGCCCTTTCGTACTCATTTTTTTCTTTTTTTTTGTGTGTGTTTTTCTTTTTGAGGATACTTCAGAATCCGTCCTTGATGACTCTTTATTTCTCAGGCGACACTAGTCTAGATCTGGCTCCAGTATGGATGGCGGTGCTTGGTAGTTCTTGTATAACTGTTCTTCAAGAATATCATAATTTGTCCAACAGAAACAGGTTACCAGTATTAGTGACCCAGAGACGCTGGCTTCCACGGCTTTCATTGTATTGTCCGGATCAAGCATCTTTCTCGTATTCCCACCTTTTGATCTCACTATCACCCAGCTTGTCCTTTCTCGCTCAAATGACATGAACTTCCGAAGAAGTCAGAGATGTTTTAGTTTACTTTGAGACCCTGTTCGGAAAGCCTTACAAAATGTGAGTCAAATTTAACGCAACAAAATGATGTGATGGCTTTCTGCATAACACAGGCTAGGAATATTTTTGTTGGTGTGAGGTAGAAGATTTACGTGCTTTTGAGTGGATCCGCACCAGAATGTAATCTTTTTCACGCCAGACCAAACACAACCTTTCCGCAACGTTTCATTCAGATTGGTCTGTTTTCGAGCCACATTGGTGATAAACGTTGCGAAGCAAGCAAGCAAGCAAGCAAGCAAGCGAGCGAGCGAGCGACGCACCAACCAGCCAGCCAGCTAACCAACCAACCAACCAACCAACCAACCAACCAAACAACCAACCAACCAACCAACCAACCAACCAACCAACCAACCAACCGACCGACCGACCGACCGACCGACCGACCGACCAACCAACCGACCGACCAACCAACCAACCAATCAACCAATCGACCAACCAACCAACCAACCAACCAACCAACCAACTAACCAACCAACCAACTCGGATGAAAATATTACCTCCTTGACGGAGATAGGCACAAGACACCAAGCATCAGAGGATTCTATCAGAGACTGAGACAAGACAATATTAGGAAACATACATAAATAACATAAATATTTATCACCCTACTGCATTATCTCTATAATAGATTCTTCGGGCCTAGTGATTCATCTCTTTTGTTGCTGTTGCAAACAAAGAATGTGTACAATGATATTGTGTGTCTCACTAGCGGTGCCTGAAAGACTCGGGTCTTTGTGAGGGTGAAATGTTTGGTGGCCTGCTGTTGCATGATGTATCTCTGTGAATGCATAATTCACTAAGGGCCAGTGATTGTATAACGTGAAGGGACTGACCCGTGTGATTGGTTTTGGGCGGCTTCGGCACACAGCTGAAGACATAATTTACCTATGCGTGATATCTATGGAACAGTGGACAAGTAAAACAATAGACTGCGCTTAATCCACAGATGCCTTGAACAGTTGCTGGAACGCAGATGTTGCGATTAAGCGGGGCTGTTGATTTCGTAATTTATGAGTGTTTTTTTTTTTTCAAAGAAAAGTTTCAGTTAGGCGTAAATTAGATTTCAACTGATTTGAATGGAGTGAGGTTATATCAACATTATTCCCCCCCCCCCGCTCCTCCCTCCGAAACCAATTTCTCAAATAGCCTAGAGACATTGGTCTGAGATTTGACCTTTAATATTTGCACTGTATTGCGTCTCTTCTTTTCTTTCCTGCCACTTCCTCTCCCAGAAGAAAAAAACAGAATCAATAGATTTAGTCAGGGTTGGGCAAGTTCACCCAAAAGAGAAAAAAAAAACAAGTGAGCTCAAATCCAGTTCAGTTCACCATGGGAAAACAGCCCTAAGTTCAAGTTAAGATCAGTTCTATGTAAATTGAGTAGTTTTCAGATCAGATCAGTTCCTCTTATTTTGAAATTTGACGTTCAGTTCTGATTTTCGACGTTAATGTGAACAACAGAACTGAAGTTTAGGTAGAAAATTAAAGTTCAGATCAAGCACCCAGAATAGTTACAGTACAGATCTAGATCAGTTTGTCCAAATCACTTTTAAGCTCAGATCAAGTTCACGTAAACTGAATTCAAGTTACGAACTGCGTCCATAATAATGATCTTTGGTCTGCCCACCCTGGATGCAGTCGTTGACCCAGCATCATGTTTGATCAAGACTGTTGAATTGGGCGCACATCTTTTCATCGACACGCCACCTTAATTAACCTCGTTTTATCGACACATGCCGACACTCACCTCCTTTCATCGACAACCATTATTCTCACATGATTAAAGCTTTCATACCCATGCAGTACTTATGCTGTAATCGAAAACATACTTTTTAAAAGTTGACATCGTATAAATATTGTGGATGGAAATGTTTATTATCTAGATACTCTTTATGATCTCTTACATTGAAAAAAAAAATGTTGGTATCGTATACCTAAGTTTTGTTTTAATAGATCGAGTAATGTGTACTGGCGAGGTTCGATGAAACGAGGTTACCTGTAGAGTGCCTTCGAGAGGTTAACCCTTCTCCTTTGATCTTCTTTAACAATAGAGAGAAAGGTTGTCGACGAAACGAGGTGTACCCCAGGACCTGTTGAATTCTCACCCCCTCCCTCTCCCTTTCAAACACTTATATCTCAGGCCATAATAATGCTGGGTCAGATGTTTGTTCACCTAATGCAAGCAACATGTTAAGCTTTTTCGTCATACCAATAACTCGATTAATCCAAAAGCAGACTTAGGCCTCATTTATCACTTTGTGAAAGATTGTTTGTTTGTTGCTTCTATTCTTTCTTTCTCTCCTTACCCTCACTCCCTCACGTCGCCCGCATTATCTCTTCCTGAAAAAAAAAAAGACTTCATTGTATCTGATCATGTATATTTAAAAATCTCCCCCCCCCTCCCACACACACACACACACACACACACACACACACACANACCGCATTGTCCGAAATGTACAGCCACCCATGATAAATCCCTATGGCAAATGCAGACGACCAGCCACTCAAAAAGAGTATTAAGTGGTTTGATAAGTTCGCCTGTCTGTCGCAGGTTCCAGCCAAAACATTTCAATCCCTGTAAGATCCATTTGATAAATAGTGTATAGAGCCCTTGTGTCAAGCATTAGTGTTTAAAAATGCAATGCTTTCATCCACGGCTGGTCACATTGAGGACAGATAAACCCATTGTGTCCCATCCTCAGAGGAGCCCTGCCTGGTGATGGTTTTGTAGTAAACAAGTTTTGTGCGTGTGAATGGCTGAAAGTAAAGTCTTAGAAGCGACGCTTGGAATGTGAGATTAAGGGTTAAAGCAAAGATCTTCTTCCCCCAACCGTTTACTCCCGATAGGCTCCAATACCGCTGTCACCTTCGCTTCATCTCAACCCCATGGGAGTTGAAACACGTTCCGATTAAATGGAGCGCGCGATTAAAAGGTCTGCTTGTTTTGGCCTTGAAATCTGCTTTGTGGCCAAAAAAAAAAAAGTCGCGAGAACTGTGTTTAAGCGGATTACGATTAAACGAGGTTGACTTATTTTGGCTGTGATGAAGATCGAATCGATCGATGAGGCTATCTGAGGAGCGCAAATGGGCACAGATTTCAAGCTCAAGCTGTGTCCACTGGGGACTTTGGTAATCGCTGGTTGGCTGGTTTGGGATCTCACCATAGGTTGCACTAGGATATTGACGTACGGCGAGAAACATTAATTTTGTGATATTGCTGCAACAGGAGGATTAGGATTAAGAAGAAGAAGAAGAAGAGGAGGAGGAGGAGGAGGAAATGACTGCGGTATGACCTTTCGAAATAATACCATCAGAGCGGGAAAACCCTGGGACTTCCTCCCATGACAAGCGTGGGTTTGGGTTAGGGACAAGGATAGAGGTAGCATTAGGAGCAAGCAAAAATGAAGCGGCATTGGAGAATCCATGACTCGCATAAAGGTGCATTTTCGAACCTAATCTTTTCTACTTAGTTCACACCTCGGAGAGAGGCCCAAATTTATTTTGTCATCAGAAACTGTCCTCTGCCTCAGACTTTGCAGTTATTTCATTTGGACTGTGTCAGGGACGCGGCATCTTAAAATAGTACCCTGGTTTTAAGTGATTTATTATGTGCACGGTACGGCATAGATTTCTCCTCTCCACCTGCACCCCCGATGTTTTCCCAAGTGACTGTACCCGAAAAAAAAATGGCGTCTCGAGTATGTCGAAGTAGCTTCGGAAAATTTCGGGTACATTTCTATGGCATAACTTCCCCCCGGTCCAGGCCACCTCACCTGTCCACTGGCGTCAGAGAAGTTTGAAGACCAATAGAGAAAAATTGGTCTTAATGTAACGCTCTAATTATTGCAGTATACAGAAATCAAACTGGCCTAAAGAAATGGAAGACAAGGAAGCTCAATACGCGCACAGCATAATCTTACATACGGTTGTGCATTCATTTGGTTTAATGTTGGCGCTTGCTGTTTGGCTTTAGAAGTTGGAAAATTCCTCTCCAACTCAATGCAAGAGTTTTAATTGCCTAAGTGGGGATCAAAAAGACTATTGAAAGAATTGTCGAAATTGCTGAGACCTCTTTGGAAAGTTGTCAAGCTCAGATTTCAGAGCTGATTGTACACACTTGACGACATATTCGATAATGTTATCTGATGTCACTGTGATCCGATACCAGTGTTCAGATGTCAAGTATCCAAAACTTGATATTTTCAGGTTACTGGCTGGTATAGTTTACTGACCAAGCTTTGATTGATCATCATCGATTTCCGTGTTTTTGTGGGATGGCGGATGATGTTGGTGATATATCTGAACTCCAGTCTCGGGGGAACTTTGATGAAATCTGAGACTTCATTTAATAGTCAGCACCGCTTATTAGTAGCTCTGCATGAGGATGCAAATAAACGATGCAAATTACAGGTACTTGACGAAGAATACAGTAGGATCTTGGGCTTTTAAACCTCGAAATGGGCTCGAAGACTCCGCAAAAGCATTATAATAATTGGTCCCAAATCCCATATTTATGTTTTACACTTTATAGCTACAAACCTGAAGACCTCGCAGACTCGAAATTATGGACTAGTTTCTTGAAATTCATATTCCTGAGGTCCTATCCCATTAATGTTGAAGTGTTTTACACAAAGAAAATTACGATTAAGCGGAAGATGAGCTCCTGGGGATTAGTCATTATGCATGGACGGATTAAGGGTCCTCGATACCTGGGCCGGAGAAAGATATGGGGCCGCATCCATCATATCCCAGGGAGAGAGAGAGAGAGAGAGAGAGAGAGAGAGAGAGAGAGAGAGAGAGAGAGAGAGAGAGAGAGAGAGAGAGAGAGAGAGANCACTCTTTTTCTCTCTCACCCTCTCTCCGTCACTATCTCTATCACTGTCTCAGTTTCGTTTTCACGCTTTTTTAGTTTGCTCTCCCTCCCTCATTTTCTCTGCCTGAACATATTTTGCTGGTCCTCCGGTATATAAAGGACTCCTTATAACAGTGCGCGGTCATGAGCTAGGGTCCTTTTGGTCCCTGCCTAAATCCGCTACGGATTAAGCACAGACAAGCGTATCTCCATTCAGACATGTCACTTCGTTCACACCAATTTTAACATTTCATTTGTATTTGTCCATTTCAGGTTAGTGTCCCTGGCCATCGTCCGTGGAGTGGTCCACTTTGACCCCCAGCACGAGTGCACGGTTGACCTGCGTGACCTGATTCTGGGCCACATCATCATCCTGTCAGTATGTATCGTGTTGGAGGCCATCATGGCATACGTCAGTACCCGAGGGAGTATTCTCACGCAGGCACCCCGGGCCAGTATCGAGTACCTGCTCTATGGACGGTTAGGTAAGCATTGGTCTTTTTTGTTTGATTCTGAATCGTCCATGTCTCTTTTGAGGAAGTGGAGAAGGAGGGACGAGGGGCGGGGTGGTGAAAGGGTATGTATGTGCACACGTCACCAAAAAAATCGGTGATGTCATATGTGTGTGTGTNGGGGGGGGGGGGGGGGGAGTGGGGATAACCGGGATGTGCTCGTCCCTAACGCAGCGCAGTGCTAAATCGTCCATGTTAACGTTCGCTTATTATATTAGATTGTTTTTGAAAAAAAATTAGGTGATATAAAATTCTAATTTTAGTCCGAAAAAAAAACCAACAAAACATAGGCCGGTTTTGTGACGCTTTTGGCGCCATCATCGCTGACTGTCAGTCTTGATCGTCTGTATGTCACAGGCCTGTTTAGTCGAGAATATAGAATATACGTTTACATGCACAAAAGGAAGCCCACCACCATCAGTACCAACCACTTCATCACTACCAGTAACAACAACCACTGCCACGGGCAGCAGGAGCAGCAACAAAGCATCATCATCATCATCATCGTCATCATGAACAACAACAACAACAACAACAACAACAACAACAACAACAACAACAACGGTAGTAGAACCCCTGGATATCTGCCATAGAACTTGGCCCTAATGATGAGCCCATAATATAATATTCAGCCACCATCTCTCTCTCTCCCTCCCAACCAGACATAATCAGACACACAAGTCCTGTGGTGTTCCCAATCACCATAAACTTTTCGGCTGTTGCGTAAGAAGCGAACTGGTCTCTTCCATGGCAGCCGCCATCCTGTCTCATGGCTTTTGAAATAGATCTTCCGTTAACCCTTTTCCACCAGTTTTTACCTGGTGAACATTTCGCTTCATTTGCATCATTATTGAATACAAAGGATTTAAAAAGCTATTTCGCAATATCTGCCCATAACCATTGACAGCTGTGGAATATGTTTTTTTTTTGCTTCCTCTTCTGAACATAGAATACGTGTGGCATGAACTCTCCTGTGTAGACAGGCGCTATTAGAGCTACATGAATGCCTTATGTCTTGCAGCCAGTCAAAATTAGGCTTATGTCGCTAGACGAGGATCTCAGATATGAGACCCAGTCCAGTGTACATTTTTGTTTGGTTCAGAAACTGAAATTTAAATCAGGTTTATAAACAAATTATTTATTTTGTGGGCGACTACTTGGCAGTTATGGATAAATCTTACGGTTTGTGAGGCAGATTAGATAACTTATAGCAAATTCCTTATTGCATGTGTTGACCCCTACTTTAGACAACCATATTTCGGAACCAGAAAAATGCTAGATCCAAAAGTCTTTCACCTTGTAATACTAGAGACATTACCAGTAACATGATTTGGCCAAAAAGCGACTTAAGTCTCATTTTGACTGGCTGCAAAGACATGAATGCCAACAGAAAACGTTTGTCTTCATTCTGTTTTGGTCGCATTCATGATCTTTTGAGCAAGTAGTTGAATTTACGTGCTATCAGTTGCAATGGGTGGTTTAGTTGCTTGGTGGGGACTTGACTGTTTCCTTTAGAGTCTTTGAGAGATAAGGATAAATCTGTCATGATGATATCTCTGTTCCCGCCCCAATGGTGGGGTTTAGCCTATTAGCCCTTAATGATGCAACGCTTCTGTCGCTTCTGTTTTATAACTCTTATTCTCGATCCTTCTTTTCCAGACAGAAACCCCCATTGCTCAAAGTATTGCTCAATTAAAGTTGAGTTATTCCGATCCAAGTCTGTAGTGTCAGTCAGGGATTTTTTTTTTCATAGAAGTAGATCGGTGGTGTCAACACAATAGCACTTAATTATTTTCACTGCAGAAAAGAGAACATTAAAACGTAAGTCTTTCACTACAAGACAGAAATGATCCCTTTCAATTATGATTATGAACGCCTTTTGTCGCTGTAGAAAGGCCTAAGTGTTTTATGTTAATGGATTGAGACGATTTTTGAATTATTTGCCACAAACGTTGAACGTGCTGAGTTATGGAACACCGCTCTTTCCGCTTTCAAGTGCTTTCTGTGCAGAGAAGGATGGAAGCGGAGTACACGACTGTTGCAGAATGCGCAAGTACAGATAATGGTTTCGCAGGTTAGGATGTTGGGAAATGGCTTGAAAATGAAATGTAATGAAGGCGAAAGAGAGAAAGACCGAAAAGGATTGTATTGAGACTCGAACCTGCGACCCATGATTCTGCATCGATTGTTTCGCTGTGTACCCGGAATAAGGGAAAAAATTTCTAGACATAGCCCGGACTCTTCCTACTCTGGATGTTGAAACACAACAACAACAACAACAACAACAACAACAACAACAACAACAACAGCAGCAGCAGCAGCAGCAGCAGCAACAGCAGCAGCAGCAGCAGCAGCAGCAGCAGCAGCAGCAGCAGCAGCAACAACAACAAATAGAAATGCGTCTATACAAACAGATGCTGACAAAGAACAGATTATGGGAAAGGAAGGGCTAAGACAAATTCATTGTATCGATCTAAGGATAGTGCTTAGATAGATGCTTAGTATACCTCTTTAAGCATAGTGCTTAGGCGGGGACAGCTACGGTAAGCCAAGCGATAAACACCCTACTTAGGATTAATACAAGTGTACCTGTCTAAAACTTCCTATGGGAAAAGTACGGTTAAAACAACAGCTCGCGGCTCGATGAAGGGAAGGATAGAAAGAATGAAGATGTATTTGGACTCGAACTGATGACCTCTGAGTCAGCACGCATGGCCTCGCGATCTACTTACTTAGAGTCAGGAAAAAAAATAAGTCTAGGTTCAGCAACTGCTTCCTCCCACTCATGCACTCTACCAACATGTGTTTTAGGCTCCGGATTTACCTGTTAAATTATGGCTTTGAGATTTATGTGAAAGGGCGGACACCAAAGTTCGTTAAAGAGCGAAAAGCGACAGGGATAAGCCTGTATCGAAGATTCTCTCCTTTATTACAAGTATAAAAAAGTAAATTGTTAAACAATTAGTGTTTTCGTTTCAGTGTGTTAGCTTATAGGGAATTAAAATTAACGTCAGTATGTGGCTTAAAAATTTGTGATCTCAAATCTCTTGTCTTTGCTTTGTCGTTGGAATAGGTGGTGATACATGTGGGGAAGATGAAAAGTAATGTAAAAGGGGAATTTAAAAAGGCTGAGTTGGGGAATGTGTTTCATCTAATAATAATGTCTACTCCGCGTAATCGCAACTTTTTGGAAGTATGGCAAGTGCTGCGATTAAACAGTTGTCCCCATGCGGTGGCTTTAGCAAATGCAGTATTTTGTCATAATGGATAATGGCGTAATTAACCCCTTCGCTGGGTGTAACACATATTATTATACACGTCCTTGCTTTGTTAAAAGTTCCGGTACGCCCCGGAAGTAGCAATCCCTAATTGTGCCCGACGAACCCGTGCGTCCTATATTTTCCTTTATAATGAACCATTCCTGCATACAGACTAATGAGCTCAAGGTAATTGGTAATTTGGTAACATCAACACTTGAAAACCATGACATAACAAAGGAAAGTTATGGTGAGCTACACGGCATCGACTTTGTAATATAAAGCAGTTCAAAACGTGCTAAAGTTGTCCGCCCTCTGACATAAACACAAGTATAAAACTAAAAGGGGAAAAGGGAACGGAAGAGAATACAATGGCATGAAGGAGCTGCTATGCGCTGCCTCTCTGGCGCCTATGGCAGTTTGCAAGGTGGTTTTTTTTATGTTTTATGCACTCAAGGGCTAATCGGAAGCAGATTTTCCAGATTGGAACTCCATATAAATGAGGTGTTAGGCCCAAAGCAGGAACAGCCTGTCCTGTGTTAGGAAGTGGCTGCTGCCAATTAATGATAATAATAGATTTCTCTTGTGTTAATGAGGATCGAATTAGGGGATAATAGGTTGGCGAGGGAGAGGGAGAGAGAGAGAGAGAGAGAGAGAGAGAGAGAGAGAGAGATGGAATGTGTCTGGGCGTTTGTGTGTGTATGTGTGTGTGTATGAGTGAGAGAGAGAGAGAGAGAGAGAGAGAGAGAGAGAGAGAGAGAGTTTCTAAACTTGTACGCAGTCTAACGCTAAGGTGATATCACATATTACAAAAGAATTATTTTTGTAGTAGTAGTAGTAGTAGTAGACTAATAGTAGTAGAGAAGTAGTAGTAGTACTAGTAGTAGTAGTAGTAGTAGTAGTAGTAGTAGTAGCATCATCAGCAGCAACAACAACACCAGTGGCGGTAGAGTTTTTGTACGTACCGCCCCAATCTTCATAATATCATTAAACCAATCAGACCGTAGTAGACAGGACTATTCACGGTCAGTCAACATGCTCCCTTGCTTTCTGGGCTCTCTGAGCAGAGAGAGAGAGAGAAGAATTAGAGAAGAAAATAGGAAAGGAAAATCATGATAAGGAGATTAAAGAAGACGAGAACGAACAAGATAGATCTCTTTCCTATTCATTTATTTTCTCTTTCCTTTCACAAGAAGAATCTAGTATTGATCGCACTCGTGTCATTAGGTTTAGGCTGCAAGATGTCAGCACGTTTCTAAGGGGTCTCACTGGTGATTTGCCCCGCCACTGATGGCTTTCTTTATCAAGCACATCTTAGTAGTGATATTCAGTTGGATTCAATCATCGTTCATAACTGAGGATGCTCGGTTCTCATTGGGAGTGGCGGGAGAGGGAAAACGAGAAAAGAAGAGAGTGATGGGGGGGATGAGATTTGGAGTGTGAAGATGATGCTGGCTGTTGTTTTGAGTTAAAGATGTAGAGCTCTACTCACCCCACTTACCCCTTCCCCCCCTCCCC
>JAWQUT010000481.1:104633-115878 GCA_033807755.1 Ellobium chinense
TCCCCCCAACCCCCACATACTCACACGATTCAGATTCTTCTTATGGTTTGTCAGTACTTGTCCAGCATGCAGCAGCGAAAGAAGAAATGGGAGAGAACAGATGAGAGGAGGGGAAAGGAATACAGTGAGAATCTTTTCCACTGCCAGTGGGATACGATTGGCTGATATGATCTGTTTTTAATGGCTCATGCATCTTTTACTTTCGATAGCCAAATTTGATGACGCAATACCATTACTATTTTGTTCAAACCGGAAGTTAGCTTCAACGGAGTTGACTGAGGTCCGTTGAAAATGACAAGCGAGCGAAAAGTGATGCAGTCGTATATTGTAATGTGAGAAGGCGATCATTGTAATTTTTAAAAAAAATTCGGAAATGGCACCCTTCAACATTGACAACGCTAGATTAGTTTGCTTCTAAGCTACTAGATTGTTTGATTGGTTTGCCAGATTTGGCTCTGAATGACCAACATGCAAAATGGGTATAATTTCTCTCAGCGGGAAAACGAAAGCTAAATGATAGTGCAACGTTTCCGGAAGACCGATCAGTTTTCTCATCTCTGAAAACACTCATTTTGGGGCATGAAATATTTATGTGGGAATGTCTGCGTCAAAATTAGAGGCTTTGGCTGTTTTTCTGTCTAAACTTCCGTGATGATTTACGGAAAGGATGTAGACTAGACCAAAAGTCCCAGGGGGCTAAAACTCGTGTTTATGTAATGATGCCGGAGAATTGGAAAGAAACAGGAGTGCATCCAGTTTGTGGCGCGTCGTCATGAAAAAAAAACAAAAAAAAATTCACTTTGCGACACTTCACTGTGGAAAAAAAATCCCATGAAAAATGTTCACTCTGCGATTTTTCCATGTTGCAGTGTTGTTATTATATGTGAATATTATTGGGTAGTAAAAAGGCCTTTTTTGCCCCCACCTGTTAGTTTATTTATATGGCTTAGTTTGGAGGTACGCTGATTAAAATAAACACGATGATGTGTGTGGTGTTAAAATTCGGCATATAGAGACATTCTGTGAACATTTTTTCTACATTGAAAGTGTTGAAGCGAGTAAACTGAAGCTAGATAGGTCTACTACTAACTCGACATTTAAACATTTAATACTGATGATCAAATAGTGTGCAAGTCTGCAGTTGTTCTTATTTTATTTATCACAACTGCAGATGTGGTGTTTCTTATAAAATGATATGCAAACAAGTAGAAGAATGCCAAACGAATAGAAGAATGCCAACAGTACTACCAATGACTGTATAGTAATGGTACGAGTACTACTAGTAATAGTGAAGTCAAGTTTTCATCTGGCCAATGTAATGTAATGTAATGTAATGTAATGTAATGTAATGTAATGTAATGCAATGTAATGTAATGTGTTGTCGTTGTCGTTGTCGTTGTAGGAGCTCTAACTCGTCTCATCGATATAGCCATAGTTGCGCTGAAAAGATACTCTGAAAGTAAGTACCATAGTACCCCCCCCAAAAAAAACAACAACATTCCTCTTGATTTCCTTCGGCTGTGAGCAACACGCTCTTGACAGCCCGTCATCTCTCGGACAAAAGCGCATGTCTTCTTCAGTCGTGTTGTTGTTGTGCATAGTATGCTGTCGATGGTTGGAGGTTGTGGGAGGAGCCGGCGTGGCAGGTCTGTCAGACAAAGGCAGTGGAGCAGTTAGGTATTCAACTTACTCCATGTGATGGTTACATTGCCGACAATTTGGTTCGTGCATTGGGTTGTTTCGATTTAGTTGCTTATTGACTGGTGCATGGCCTGTCCTCAGCTGGAAGATGACGCTCTGATCCGACCTGTTCCGTTGGTGTGGTGGATCAGTGGGTGCTGGTTTTGTCTGATGGTGAAACAATCCACGTCCAGTTTGTCCTGTGGCCCATCGATCTAGCCATGGAAAAGGTATAAAATGGTATCAGCATGGATTACAACATCGATTATGAATAAGGGCTGAAAGTGGAATATCTGCATGTGGAACTTTTTTCAAATCCTGCAAAATGACTGCTCTTAGTTGGAGGCTAATCTCAGGGATTTCAGTAAACGGTTCAATGTCAAACAAATGCACTTTCACATATCGTCCGTGTTGTCGTACTAGTTTGTTTAGGTAGACTATACCTTTGAGTCGTTTGATATACTATCTCTTACATCAACACTTCTCAAAACTATGACTCTCCCTTTAGTAATGAATCAGTATCTCAAATGTGCTTATTACGAAAACCATATGTACGAAACCAGCACTAGTACGAAACATTTTTGGACTCAAAGTTAGCTTAGATCAGTCCAGTTATTTGAAATATGCTTAATTCGACGCAAGTTAAGGCCGGGCGCGCAATGAGATTTGTTGTAAGCCTGTTTGAGTGTAATTATTATTTAAAATCATGAAGATATGTATGTGAATTACTTTACAAGGAAACGCCAACATTAGATAGTAAGTACAATCTACTGTGATTGCTCTCTTGTTCCCTTGCACCCACCTTCCAGTCACCACCACAAGCTCAGGATTTCAGATACGCCATCGGAAGCGGTGGAAGAGAACCAGAGAACCGCCACTGTCCGCCAGCCGTGGTTATTCATAGCTAGGGTCAGAGGTATTCACTGGAGCAGAATCTAAACTGTCTGATCTGTTTGCCTTAACCAGGCATGGAGAAAGAAAAAAAAACAAAACTTAACAACCAAAACAGCGTTAATTCCTTGTTATAGGTTTCTCCGAAACAGCCAGCTATCAACGAAATGGCATTTTGACAGCATATTGTTAGTGCTTAAAGGAAGGAGAGAGGAAGCAGAAGAAAGCTGTGAAAATAATTCCTTTCAACCTTTTTTTTTTTTGGTTAGTTGGCAGAGCCGATGTGATTACTCAAGCGCACTGCTGGTAATCAGGCAGCATTATTAGTCTGTCTGGCAGATCTGTGGCTTTATTGGTTTGTCTGGTTAGATGCTTTATTGGTCTGTTTGGGTAGTCGGCATGCTGGGTGGCTTGTCTGTTGGTCTGTCGGTCGCCGAGTGGGTGACTGAAAGGTGGAAGAGCTATTGGTGCTATAGGTTTCTGGCACGTATTAATAGGAGAAATCACTGGTTGTGTTCAGTTCTCTTAATCCGCTAACATATAAAATCCCTCTTTTGGGGGGGGAGGGGGGGNGGGGGGGGGGGGGGAAGCGTGCTGGCCAATATCAGGGTGTAAAAATGTGCTGAAAGATATGTGATCTAGATAAGACATTCAATTTAAAAGTTTCAGGTACAATTGGGGCCTTATAAATATAACAGTACAGTGTGTTAGGCCTATGAATTAAATCCAGCTGGTTAAAAACCAGCGTAATAAAAAATTGGGAATCAAATCAGAGGAAGAGATGACCGTCTTTGAAGGAGATCTGTGAAACATTTTGGTAGGTACTTTTTTTTTTATTCCCATGAAAGTATACGACAATTGATTTGGTAGGTACTTTTTTTTTTTATCCCATGAAAGTATACGACAATTGAAGTACTTTCTCCGCTATGGGAAAAATCATTTCCGAAACCACAGCGAACATTGTAGAATAACACAATTCATTTATAGGCCCCACTGAAGAAAAAACGATAGGTGCCAATCCGACAAGCCCCGGGATCGACTTCTGCTAGTGACAGGGTTCCCCTTGTATGCTCCAGGCGATGTTTGAAAGTCTTCCTCCTGTCATTGGCCTGATGGGAGGTCATACGTCATCTGTGGTAAAATAGCCATAACTGCGCTGAAAAGATACCCTAAAATTCTTGGTCGGTGACTTGATCAGCTGCTCTTTCTTCCTATCCTTCTCGGGTCTCGGTGTCCATCTCTCCTTCAACACCCGTATTTGACGCACCAAGTGTTAATTAATAATGCATCACGCTGTTAACTTCGTCCCCTGAAATGAAACGATCGTGAAAGGATCTCCCAAGAAGTGGAATTGCAGGGAACCAGTGCAAAATTTTGAACTTTTGACCAGAGGTAGGGGATGGGACTCGGAGTTAAACATTACAACTATAGGATTTTTCTTTTTTTTTTTCATAATACAATAGGTCTTAGAACTTGAAGTTTCACTTGATCTATTCTGTACTGACGTAGACTGCTTGATGTTTGCAAACTCTCACTCTGTATTGCCAGTGTATAGATAATGATGGAGCAGTGCCTTTGCTGATGTATTAAATAATATCGTCTTTTCATACTGATAAAATAGCGACATCAATATCAAATCAAAATGAGTCCATTTTCTCCGGTGTAGATAAGATGGTATGGGATGTTCAAGTAGTTGTTCTTTTTCCTTGTTTTTGTCTGTGTGTAGGACTTGATTAACGCATATAATATATGGAAAGAAAAAGAAACGCATGAGATTGTCGTCTTCATATCAGTGTAAATGAAATGGAATAAGACAATTCACCGCTGCAACATGTATTTGTAGTAAAACAGGTTATCGGCAATTGTAATGGGAATCTCTATTAAAACAGCAAATTTTGCTCGGTTGTTGAAAAGTTCGGGTTTTTTTGGCAATCGGTGCATCGATGCTTACAAGATATCGATCGAGACAGGATGAAAGCAGTCGTACATTAGCGCTAGCCCTACCCTGTGTAACCTGTTTCTGCATAATGGAGATGACCTAAGTCATACGGTAGTATCTAATGCCTTTCACGTGCAGTCATTAGCGCCTTTTAGCCAGTGTGAAATGGATTGAGAAATGACGGGTTATGGCTGGGCTGGGGATCTGGAGATGTACTTCAGATACCCGGATGTAGGCCTAATAGTGTACAGGCAGTCTGACCAAGATGTACTTCAGATACCGGGATGTAGGCGTAATAGTGTACAGGCGGTCTGACCAAAGATGGACCAGATACCCGGATTTAGGCCTAATAATGTACAGGCATTTTGACCAAAGGTGAACTTCAGATACCCGGATGTAGGCCTAAAAATTTTCAGGCATTTTGACCAAAGGGGGGCTTCAGATACCCGGATTTAGGCCTAATAATGTACAGGCATTTTGACCAAAGGTGGACTTCAGATACCCGGATTTAGGCCTAATAATTTACAGGCATTTTGACCAAAGATGGACTTCAGATACCCGGATGAAGGCCTAACAGTGTACAGGCGGTCTGACCAAAGCGGACCTGAAAACAGGCGAAAGTTAGGAGTCATTAAAAATAATAGAAAGAACCCTTGCAAAATTTTATTATTATGTCTGATTGTCTGTCTTTCTTTCTTTTACCTGGATGGCTAACTTGTGATTGCCTATGTCTATATGTTTGTCAGCTTGCCTCTGTGTCTGTTGCTGGGTTCGTTAGTAACTGTCTGTCTTCACCGCCTTTCCACTAGATACTAAACTATACAATCAGCATACAGGTGAATGTGCCTCCGCTCATATTTTATAACCAAATCAACCAGTCAAATCAACCACCCGCCCACTTACCTGTCTATCACCCACCCACCAGTCGTTCTACTTACTTACCTTCCTATTTCCCTATCTGTCTACCTACCCACGTACAAAGCTAACTACCCACCCACTTTCCCAAGTATCTACCCAAACCAAATTAGCTAACAACTGGCGAACTACGTTTCATCTTACCTACCTCCCTGCCTTCCTTCCTACCTACCTATCTGCCTGCCTACTTACCTACTTACCTACCTACCTGCCCGCCTGCCTGCCGGCCGGCCTGCCTGCCTGCCTGCCCATCTACCCGTCCCCCTGCCTGCCTGCCTGTCTGTCTGTCTGCCTGCCTGCCTGCCTGCCTGCCTGCCTGCCTGCCTACCTACCTACCTACATACCTTACCAGTCTCTGTTATCTACCCATATACATGTAGCTACCCACCTATCTGTTTACTTTTCCAAGATTCTACCCGATACCTATTTGCCCAACTAAGTTTCTTCTTATCTGCATACCTGCGTCCCTCCATCTCTGCATGCCTGCCATTTTGTCTGCCTCCTTGCCTACCTACACACCCCCATCCCTGTCTGTCTGCCTGCCTGCCTGCCTCCTGTCTGCCCATTTAACGAAGTGCCTACCCATCTTCTGAGCCACAAACCAATCTACCAACTTACTTTTCTACAAACTTTGCTCATTCCCATCCTTGCTCGCATGCCTGCCCAACTAACCTGTCTCTCTCTCTGACTGTCGTTTCAGTGGTGGGCCTGGTGGAGTTGGCGTGGCTGATCATGGGAGCGGTGTGGGCGTCAAGACACTTCACAACCTGCACGCCAGACTCGGCCAAGAAGGCACTGTTAGGTAAGTTACTGGCTGACTGACTGATTGATCGGTAATTGATTTATTGATTGAGGGAGGGAGGGAGTGAGGGAAGGAAGGAGGGAGGAAGGGAGGGTGAGTGAGTGAGTGAGTGAGTGAGTGAGTGAGTGAGCTAGCTAGCTCTGTATGTTTGTGTGTGTGTGTGTGTGTGTGTGTGTGTGTGTGTGTGTGTGTGTGTGTGAGAGTAAGAGAGAGAGAGAGAGAGAGAGAAATTGAAGGGAGGAATAGAGGGAGAATAAGCTGCGATAGCATTGTTTGCAAGACTTGAATTTGTTTACCCGTATGTAGATGATTGTTTGCCGACGTCTCGGAAGCTTAACTGGGTGAACGAGGTAGTACAAGTAAATCCATTTGTTGTGGAAATTGGGGAGGGTTTGGAGGAAGGGAGGGATGAAGCGGGGTGGATAAGCAGTCCTTGAAGCCATGTCAAGTTTCTGTAGTCACCCCAAGAGGGTGTTGTGAAGTACAATTTTTGAATGAAGAAAACTTTACAAGGTCTTTAAAACACTCAATCATTTTTTCATGTTGTTACTACCGCAGAGCGTATAAGCAAAATAAACAAACAAAGAAATAAACAAAAAAACAACGACAACGCTGCAACGGTATGCTAAGCAAACAAATAAGTAGGAGCACCACCACCACCACCATCACCATCACCACATCACCCTCACAATGACTGCCATTAACAACACCCAACACATCAGAAAATAAAAAAAAAATTAAAAAAAAGAAATCTGGCTTCCTCTTGAAATACTAAAATTTCACTTTTTATCGCCTGGTAGCACGTGCATTTTTTAAAAAATTACTGTTATCAAATCGCGAGTTCTACCTCCTGTTCCATTTTTAAGCTTTACATCACCACAGGCAACAGCTGAACCACACAACGGTGGTGAAAATTTCGCACACCTCATTCACGTTTTTTTGTTTACGTTTTGTTTATAGCTTCCGATATCGTAAGGCAATTTCACAGAACAAGATGGAAAGAGAATTGCGCAGGAGTTAAAGAACGATTTTCCTCTCTAAAAAACCGTGAGAACAAGTTGTGATGTTGTAAATTTTGTTCGTCAGGAAATGACGCACTTTTGGCCACCTAATGCGAACCTGGAGGTTGTGGAGGCGGTGAGGGATTCTGGGGGAATTTCAGCTGATTGCAAGCATCACAGTCTAATCCGTCTCTTAGAGAAGCCTGAAACAAGAAATTGTCCACAAATGGAAGTTATAATCTTATATTAATGAAAATGAAAATGATGTTTACATGCAATGCTCGGGCACGCGAGTTTAGATTATTTACCCGTCCGAAACAAGTCGCCTGTAAGCAGAGGAAGCGTTGGATGAATGCTAGTGATCAGCCCTTGTAAAATGGCAGCTGCACTGTTGTCTTCCTAAGACTCAGTTACTAAGACTAGACTGCTAACCGTTCTGTGGCCGTATGCATAATTCATACGTTAGTTAACATACTGCCTTAATTGCAGTGAACACTATTAATGTTTTGGGAGTTTCCCGTGGTTACCGCAATACGCTAACTAACGTAAGGATTATGCATTCGGCCATTGGTCAGAGGCCGTAGCATAATCCATACGTTAACTAACATACTGCGTTAACTACAGTGATCACCACTAATGTTTTGGGAGTTTCCTGTGGTTACCGCAGTGCGTTTACTATTGCAAGGATTATGACTACGGCCATTGGTCTACTATGAGTACACTAAACGTCGCCCATCTCACGAAGGGGCGTATGCGATATTTTGGGTGAGTTGAAAGTAGGCTACTTTCCGCAAGCCCAAAGCGAGATCTTTATCCTCAGGAAATGGCGTATCGATAGCTCTGATGGTTTGGGAGATATTAAACAGCAACGGATTGGGCGTGATGTTATCAATTATAAAATCTCATTAAAACTTTAAAACGCTGTCCTGAAAAACTAGCATAATTCGGATGCACCCCTTTGTGAGATGGGCGACATAATGACTGTGGGAATGAAATTTCCTACATTACCATGGCGGTAATGAAACCTAAGACGTCCTAATCATTCGGCCACGGAGCTCCAAATTGGCTACCCCTTCAGTTTGGTATCTTCAGTTCCGTCAGTTGACCGACGGGTTGTCCCTCACACGTTGGTATGTTTACAAGCTGTGCGCATGCCGGGCTGGTCTTGATGCATATATATCGAGCTGCCGTGCATGCGCAGAACATGTAAACAAAACTAGCTTGTAAGACCAGAGACAATCCCTTGGTCGCATGACGGAATTGGAAATATCTGATCGAAGGGATATGGAAACTGCCACACTTCTCCAAGATTTTGTGTCTGGGCTATTCCACGGGGCATGTTCTTTCAGATCTTCATCAAATAGCTACACAGATTTCACACAGATTAGTTACTACTGACATAAGTAAATGAAAACTGGCCAGTACTCTTACTTAATAAACTTGTTTTCTCGTAATTGAGTCGATAGTTTCCATGGCATGACTCTGTTATGAGGGATATATTCTTCCGGACAATGACAGTGCCATTTCATACGTGTCCAGTCAATTTTTATCTTTAACAGATGCACAAGCACCTTCTCACGTGTAATACAAACACATATCTCTTTACGACGATGAAGATCCACCAAAATGCTTGTAATTACTTTACATGTACTAAATCTAGTTATACATTACGTAGGCTCTCACATTTCAAGCAGTCCAGCAACATACCGAAATTAGATACTGGATACATTACTGAGAAGGAGGGAATAGAGCAGAAGTTAAAAGAAATGTTGCATATGCTTTTCAGTGTTCATTACAGTAATTAGGATCTCATTCTTTGGAGCCTATAAACTGAGTCTAACCACTTTCTGAAAATTAGACTATCCGAGACCTTTTTGTAAACCGCCAAAAGCCCAGAGAATGAGGATTTGTATGAACGTTATTATTTGTTTATTAACTGACGGAATAGCGGGCGGTGCCAGTCATATTAGAGTGGATTTCATTAGACAAGACAATCAGTTTGACTAAAGAAACGTGAAGAAACCCACTCGATGCAGGACTCTGCCAGTGGACAGTAAATTGGTCAGATAGGCGCTTGAATTTATATGCACTTTCCCTGAAAGCATTTGAAAACCGTATTCAGGAACGTGAATGCCATAAGCATTCAGAAATATCCTTTGAATTATCTACCCATTCTTTCCTAGTTTATATGATTAAATCCTCGGTGTAAATGAACATTGTTGGAAATGAACGTTTGGGTTCTTTGAAACCTAGATTTACAACCTCGGAGAAACAGAACAGCAAAGCTGCCGGTGTGGGAAATTTTAGACACAATAAAAACCAGTTCCTTTTATTATTTCCTGCGAAGACAGTTACACGCATTTTTTTTCCAGATTTTAGGGTACGATTATATTTTCGTTAAAACTGAAGGCGTCTCAGACCACCATTGAACTCGGCTTTCGGGCTCGGGAACGTTTAAGAAGCTGTGTTAAATTTCTCTAGCGTAGGTGGAGTAGGCTCTGAATGCAACATGTAGGCGTTGTTCTGAAATGTCCCGCTTCACGGCACTATTAGTATTAGCAACGGTGCAAATAGACCAGCATTTGTAATTCTTGTCTTTGCCTTCGGGTATTGACTCACATTTAATTGAGTTCACAAGACGGCATTCGCAGGAAATGCAACTCCTCTCCCCAATAAGGGTTCTTCATGTGGTGGAAAACGATGATCCACCATTTAAAATTTCCTGTTCAGTACACGAACACTTGGGTGTAAATTTACAGCGTTCGGTCTGGCTTGGATCTTGTTTTGACCAAGTAGGCAAGAAAATTCGAGGCTCAATGGAGACAAAGATGCGATGTTATCATTCTTGTGACATTGTACATAAAAATGCCAGGCAAGTAAATAGACTGAATAGCAGACTCATACTTAGAGAGGGAGGTAACATATCTTCAGAGCAAGATACTTCCGATTAGCAAGTGTTTCGGCTCTTTCACTTCCCAGAATGACACTCGAAAGGAATGATTACTTTGATCACTGCTGACAGTCTAGTCTCTTGGTACCCGGTTACTTTTAGAATAATTGATTACTTTCCCGAGTACTTTAAACTTAGACGGAAAGCTGATTGACTGCAAAACATTCAAAACATATCATACCACATCTTACTCGCTTAGAAAAAAAAAAGCAACAACAACAAGCAGATCTTTTCTTTTCTTCCTTCCAAGAGTCCATGGTAATAGTATAGTCTGTTCGTGTCTTAGCAAAAGTATGCGATTGAAATGGTGTGCCTTTGCTGTTCAGAACTGATCATAATTTTAATATGAAGATGCAGTGGCTATTTTATTACTTTTTGATGAAAGCAGTGTAAAGTTAGCAGAACAATCTAGTAGACAAGGAATAGAGAAGAAAGAGAGATTAGAGCACATTTTTACTTCCCTTGTAACCCCCCCCCCTCCCCCACACACACCTTATAATGTCTCGAGCTGGAATGCATGACGAGCATGCCCTCAAGTAATCGTTAAAGATAAATCGGTTACTACTACATTACTATAGTGCAGAGTAATCAGAAATCATGATAACCAAAATATCAAGGTATTGCTCAGCACTGCACATTACTCGGAACTATTTTTTTTTTCAGGCAGTTCCATCCCTCTAAACAGTGTAGCGAGTTTGTTCAAATATGACGTAATGGCGATATCATATATCGTGGGAAAAGATCGATGGAATCTTTTTAATCGGAACCCACGAGCACTCTCTCTCACATTGCTTTAATCTACAAGTGAACCTGGCGGTTTCATTTGAAATTCTTGTGTTTGTTCCGCGCATATAAACCACTTGAGCTCTGCGCTAGTTGAATCCGGAAACGGCTGGAACATTTTGCTTCCCGCCATCGGTTTACGCCGGAGAACATAAAAACTAAGATAGTCTAGCGTGCACGCGGAAGATACGAGTGTGATGAGAACCTCTATCGCACGTGCAGATCTCGTTGTGAGCGTTGGGCCGACAATTAGTTCCCCACGTGGAGCTATCCCCCCCCCCCCC
>JAWQUT010000481.1:115886-130114 GCA_033807755.1 Ellobium chinense
TTTCCAAGTTATTTCCACAAACAGTAGATAGTCAAACACGCGTCGTTAAGTCTATAATAGTGGGATTAAATATTTAGAGTTGTGTCCTTGGTCGGTTGGACATGCAGCATTGAATTTTCGTCAAATAATATTCAGATTCAATAATGGCAATTTTATTTTTGCATTCTCATCACCAATATACAGACGGTTATATCAAGATTTATTTTAGACGCTGCTTGACATTTTGACCACCACATAATGTGTGTAAGCAAACTCTAACACGCACGTAACTTCGATCACTTTTCTATTGTATATGGGACCATATCTGAAAATAGCCGAGGAATGCTTTTGTATCGCTTCTCTGATTTTATAACTTCGTTTGAGCGTTTTTGTTTATCAGATGGTGCCACTGCCCTGTTAGCATCATTCTCTTGACAACGGTCTCCTGGAAATTTTGATTTACTCGATAGCAAAAGAGTTATATAACCTCTAACCAGCTCATAACAAAAACCCATTATACCTTATAACTAATGCCATTACGAAAACGTAGTTTTGCAAGTTTCAAAACAAGGTTGGGTAAGGTCAACCCAATGGATATTGTGAAATATACTTGATTCAAAACAGTCTACGGGCTATTTTTAAGAGTTTCGTAATAGGCGATAGGCGTGGTGGAGTATTTACGCTGTTTTGCGTAGCTCTCATTATCTAAGCTGAGTCAGGGATCATTGGTCAGGCCATAACAGGTAGATGGTATCGGTATCTGGCTTGTAGATTCTGGGAGCTCAAATAGCTTCCTCCCTCCTACAAGCTCACAACAAGTGGTTTACCTGTTCCTGTTTATCGTGTCTCTTTGGGAGTTCACCTGGTCGGGTGTTAAACGCTGCCTGTAATGCTCGACATGACGGAGGGGAATCATGAGAATCGAAGTCGAAGATAGGGAGGCTGTTTTTTTTTTCTGTGTATAGAAACATGCCCTAATGTCTGCGAGAATGAGCTCAAAATGACCATGGTTCAGATGAGATAAGGGAGGGTTGATTCGTCCGTCTGCAGAAGAGGATAGGGCAGAGGTGGATGGATGGATGGATGGATGGATGGATGGATGGATGGGTATATCTATGGATGGGTGGATAGATGGATGAGCTAAAAATGATCATTGTTCAGATGAGATAAACATGTCTAAAGGAGTGTTGATTTGTGCGTGAGGAGAAGAGGAGATGGATGGATGGATGGATGGATGGATGGATGGATGGATGCATGGATGCATGGATTATTGGATGGACGGACGGACGGACGGATGGACGTGCATTGCTCTTGTAGTACTATGTTGCATATTGCATGGTGTCACGACACTTAACACTAAGAAGCCAAGGCATATTGATCCAGATTGTTGGAATTCTTGTTATAGAGAATATCTGGACGCCCGCAGGGCACAAGATGCCTGGTATTCATGTATTTGAACCTAAGTAATGATGCTCGAAGCCAAGGGGCATCGGAGAAATTCAGATTCCGATATCGCAGACAAGAACACCACGCGCGAAACAGATTTCACGCACGCAGCATCGACCTTGAAGTCTTCCTGATATACTGAGCTTCCCCAAGGAGTTGGAATTAAATGACGAATAGAATGGAGTAGAAAGAATGAAAAATGCAAATAAAAAGAATATGTATTTCCATTATATATGTACAGGAGAAAGGGAAAAGGTGCCGTGTCTGATCTTAATGTTTCCAGATACTTACGCCAGCTATACTTACTTACTCTATTACTTTATTGAGGACAGTTTGGCTTCATCGCACTAGAATGAAAATACTCCATGTCATAGAGCATATGGACCGGGAGGCAACTGCAAAAGTAGAGTTTCGAAGTTAATTTAAACTCAGTATACACTCGAACTTGAACTCAAATAAAATCACGGTGGTGATCCAGCTGATCGGGAACGCCAATTCATCAAAATTATTCTCGTAAATTCGAATTGAATTAATTCATAATTTTCTCTGAGCTAACACAAGCACAACTTTCTGTGACTTAGCACAGGACTGATTAATTCGGTGAATATCCATGGAAAGGTCTGAAATCGATTTCCCCGAAACTGGTTTCAGAATACGTAATTCCATAAAGCAGTTGAACATGTAGTGCCAGGGACGAATAAATGTTATGTTAACGTAGTGTTCCGTGTTTGCTGTGGTTAAACTTTTCTTTGCTTCCACTTCCATCTCTCTATCTATATATAAAGGGAGCTTACCCTTACTCTCTCCAAGTTACATAAAATGTCGCAAATTTAGGACGTATTAGTTTATGAAATTACGCGAATAAGTCTGAGATTGATCATCTCTAGGCACATTGTTTCTGAATTTTTGATGTATTGTTCCAGCAGCTGAGAAGAGCGTACTTAATGTTTCAGAAAACATGACCTATGGACATAAAAATGATTTTTTTCCACCTCTGTCATTTCTTTTGTTATCTGGGTATGTCAAGAGGAAACTTTACAGGTGCGCAAAGTTATATTATGCTGAAAAGAAAATGGAGAACCTCATGCTACGAAACTTTTATTTCCCACTCTACATTTATAGTGCGCTTTCAGCAGACAACACCCTGCGTTTACAGGGTTCCCCGAGTAAGCTGGTATTTGATTGGAACTGGTAGGAGTGGAGGCTTAGGCAGATTTTCAGAAAATGAAGACATGATCCAGCCTTTTGGCAAGTATTCATGTGCTGTTAGGACAGATTCACAATGTACTTTCTCACCCACAGCGTTGTTTTTTTCTTTTCCGTAAAGGGGGTGTCGCACTAACCTCCCGACGGACCTTATATCACGTGGTTGTCTGCCCCGTCCTGAAGTCTCACTGTCAGCTCATACAAGACACGGCTGGTAGCACTAATGGCGCACCGTATGAGGTCTACCGCACTCTTAACCCATTTGTTTTCATTGAGAGCGTCTCTTTTCAGACATCTCTCTGTTTGTAAACAGGCTGTTTCAGGGTAAACCACCGGCGTAGGGTTACCTTAACCTTTCGGGGGAAAATTATCCGAAATGTTGGGCGAATGATAAATCGTCGTTAAATTTTCGAAGCTCGAGGACACAATTACTTTTTTTTTTTAGGTAAATTGTCAAGCAATTACTTGTCGTTGCAGATCATGCAGCCGTATGCATGTGTACAAGGAAACAAACAAACAAACAAACAAACAAACAAACAAACAAACAAACAAACAAACAAACAACAGTGCCAGAGCTGCTCAGTGGCAAAGTATACATACACGTCATCTTCGAAGTGGATGGACATATAATATGTAGTAAGCATAGATGTAAACGTATTTTTATTTTCTCTGTTGAGATTCAGCACAGCATTTATATTTTAATCATGAGAGACTCTTACTTGCAAGGCAAACTGCAGACAAAATCCAATTTCAGAATTTATTCATCACAGGCTGTCGCAGATTTACTTTGCAGGTTCACTGCGAGCTTTTCTTTTTCCTCATTAATGAGAGATTATTAAAAAAGTTCAAACTCAAGTTCAAATTCAGTTTTATTTCATTTAGGCAATGGCCAGTCATAGTACGTGTATAACAAATATAATAAGAATAAAAAATATATATTCTGTTCAACTAAACTATTGTGGAGCAGCACGGCTGTAAGGCGTTGGACTTAAAATCTAAAAGGTCGTGGGTTCGATTCCCAATCTCGATCATGTTGTAAGTGCTCTCGGAAAACATCATTTCATTCACATTTTCCTCAGTCCACCCGTCTGTAAAATGGGTTTCTGGCATTTGGCAGTAGAAGATATTGTCGGAATGCTAGTGATCAGCGCCTGTAAATGGACTTTGTAATGTAAATGGAGACAGCGTCTCTAGGACATTCTGAGCTCCACAGCGAGCTGAGAAAGTCCTAGAGTGACAAGGCCTGCTGGGGTAATGAAAGTGCGAAGTCGCGTAAGCGGGCAATAGCCTGGTTACGAGACTTGTAAACCGCATTATTATTATTATTATTATTATTATTTGTATAAATTACCCTCTTTCGACGTCTGTGTGTCTTTAATATAGCTGGAATGACAGGTCGAAACGAGAAATAATAATGTACATGAACTTAATGTTTAGAATTCCATTAACTCGGGTCAGTTTGAACAGTTTTCGTTCTTTTCATCTCATCCTTCTCCTACAATACATAGGCAAGTTGATTTCAAGGAGAATGACGCGCATTTCAAGAACTTTTAGATTAATTCGACTTCGTATTTTCGCGGTGACAGGATATTTTTCACCAGTTTTCGTAGCAAAAAAACCTGTCTTTTTCTCTCTTCGTCACATGTTTATAAGAATTTTTCAAGCTAGGGGGGAAAGTGGAAAAGGAAGGAAGGAAGGAAGGAAGGAAGCAAGCAAACAAGCAAGGAAGGAAGGAAGGAAGAAAGCAAGGAAGGAAGGAAGAAAGGATGGAAAGAAAGAAGGAAGGGAGAACATAGAATTGCAGAGACCACTGAAATGATGAAGCTCTTTGTTCGTCTGGGAATCCAATGTATTGTCGTCTGCGCGAACGTCCCCTAAGACCAATTCCATCTAAGAAATTTTTTCTCATTGGTGAGACCGAATTCCCGTTGCCAGGATTGGTACATGTTGATGTATAACGTCCTATTTCACAAAAATATAAGATTTGAAGAAAGAGGCTGTTATGTCGCATACATCTTGCCTGTTAAGATGATGAGACCAATTTTAATCAGAAAATGGTTGCGACCTATTAAAAATTTTCATGAATTTCGATAAGAAGCTGAAAATTTTTCCGAATATTGCTTTTGACTTAATTTTTTTTTCATTTACGACCTTGTTTGGCAGTAGGTGTGACTTGATCTGTCGAGAGGAGACATTCTTAAGGGAAATTCTTTAGCACACTCATTAATTGTGGTTAGCTAAAAGGTCCTTGAACGTCAGTGTAGAATTTGCGCATTTACGATTGGTTCCCTCACACCATCGTAAGAGTTATATTAACGCTGCATATTGAACGCTACCGAGGGTGCATTCAGTACTGATGCACTAATGTAATTCTTACGGTAGTAAAGATCCCGTCGTTAATGCGCAAGCTCTCAATTATCATAGCAGCTGGGCACGACCACAGCTGGGAAAAGGTAATCTTAGGCGAAAGTGAGGGAATAAAACTGAAATGACTATCTAAATTTGAGAATCTACCCTGAGAATTCATCGACATAATATTCACCATCACTTTTGGCAATAAAGAAAAGTAATTTTAAGGACGACATTTAGATTCTAGTGATATCATTATCATTGTAAAATAAGCAAAAATTTTAAGAAACTACTTCAATCCTTCATATACGAATGAATGAGTGATAGCAGCTTAACATACTTAGTCACAAGTTTTAATGTTGAGCCACAGCCGTCTCCAGTAAAAAATTACATCATTATCATCATCATTGAAATTAAATATGATTCTGCCCAAATATGACACTTAACGTTTTTTGAAAAATATATCATGGAATTATTCAAAAAAAAAATCATCATCATCCTTCTCCTCCTCCTTATCATCATCAACTGACAAAGAAGCCCATTGAATCATCATCGTCTTCATCATTGATAATAGAAACGGAACTCATGAAGCAAGGCGTTTAGATCGTTTATGACATCGTTATCATCTCATCATTATCGAAACATCATCATCGTTTGTAGAAGATGAACGTATCATATGGCAAGGAAAGATACACCAACCAGAGATATATGAGGAGACAGGAAATGGCATGGCCTCTCATTTCCCATACAACCGGAAATGCAAACTGTGCTAAATGATCCTCACTTTGTACGTTGGCACTGCGCATGCTTGATCCTAGACCGGCGTCATGTCTGCAGTGTACATAGCTTCCCATGGTGTTTGCCGCCTGAGGCGTTCAACTTGAATCCACATCCGGCAGATTTGAAGATCCCAGGTCTGAATGATACAGACGTTTTAAAGGTTATTTGCGGATGTGATGCAGCCATTTTAAAGGTTATTTCCGGATGGCAGGTCTTCCTGCTCCAAAAAAAACAAAAGCCCGGATAAATTTCGATCACGTCTAAATACATCTTGCAACCAGTCAGAGTGAGGCATATGTCCCTGAACTATAAAGTGAGATATCAGGCTCTGAAGATGAATAGAACCATCCGGTATCAAAATTAAGTTTTATTTGCTGCGGAAATCATTTCCATACACAGAAACATTGATTTTATGGTCAGCGATTGTGAGTAAATTTAAGCTCTTGGGAAACGTACTCGGTGAATAATATACTGAGTCTCAAAAGTTCTGTCACACCTAAAGATAAAGTGAAATATTTTCGTTCATAGTAAATGTTAGTGCATGGCATCTGGCATACAGATACTCTGTTTATTTACGCACATGGCACCGAAAAGATAAAACAATTTGAGTTCAATGGTTTAAAGAAGGAGTGGTTTATTTGGACATACCCTCAGAATTTCCGTGTCCATGTTTAGTCAATATCTCGTGTGTCCGCCTCTGGCTTGAATCACAGCATCACAACGTCTATTCATGGACCGGATCAGAGTTGTGGTGGTTCTCTGGGGGATTCTCAGCCACTCTTGATGCAGTGCTACCTCAAGTTCCTGCAGATTTTGTGGGGGGCGTACGTTATTCCTGATGCGTCGATCAAGGTAATCCCATAGATGTTCTATTGGATTTAAGTCCGGCGAACGTGAAGGCCAGTCCAAAACATTGACTTGATGGTTGTTAAGAAAGTTTCGACAAAGTCTGGCCACATGGGGACGGGCATTATCATGTTGAAAAAGTCCGCCGTGGCGTGCCATGAAGGGCAGTACATGAGGACGAAGAATTTCATCACAATAGCGTTTTGGACTGGCCTTCACGTTCGCCGGACTTAAATCCAATAGAACATCTATGGGATTACCTTGATCGACGCATCAGGAATAACGTACGCCCCCCACAAAATCTGCAGGAACTTGAGGTAGCACTGCATCAGGAGTGGCTGAGAATCCCCCCGAGAACCACCACAACTCTGATCCGGTCCATGAATAGACGTGGTGATGCTGTGATTCAAGCCAGAGGCGGACACACGAGATATTGACTAAACATGGACACGGAAATTCTGAGGGTATGTCCAAATAAACCACTCCTTTTTTAAACCATTGAACTCAAATTGTTTTATCTTTTCGGTGCCATGTGCGTAAATAAACAGAGTATCTGTATGTCAGATGCCATGCACTAACATTTACTATGAACGAAAATATTTCACTTTATCTTTAGGTGTGACAGAACTTTTGAGACTCAGTATATATACATAATTATTCTTTAGCAACAGTTTTCGCAATTTTTTTTTTCTCCGTTGCATGAAGTGGCCCTTGCCACATCTTCATATACCACGGACGAGAATAATGCTTCATTAAAATTATTTAACCTCATGAACGCTTTTATGTCATACCCAGTATTGCCATCTTATGACAAAAAGGCACATACTGTGCAATAGGCATTGTATTGCATTTGTGCCTTTTTGCCGTTAAGACGGCAGCATAACTTAATTTACCCACTTATACTTCAAGCATCTATTGACTGGCTGTAAGACATATGAGTGGATAGTAAGAGTATACAGAAATACAATCGACTTGCAGACACATATTGCATGCTGAACTTTGAGCCGTTCAACCTGTTTTGTATTTGGAGGATTGATATACATTTTTTGCTGGACTTGGTAGAATTTTCATCACAGCGCTTGCACTCTCCTCTTGGACTCATTAGCCTGGGTATGGGTTTCTTTCTCTAGCAATGCCATTTCTCTCTCTCTCTCTCTTTCTCATTTTCTCATTTCTTCGTTATTTCAGCCATTCACTTCCTCTTCTGTCATTGTCTTTCAGTTTTTGAAACCTGATTTCCGTAATTGCCCCCATTAAGGATACGTGTTTGGCTTCTCGTAGTATATGAAGCTCCATCTTAGGTTTGCTTTTGGCGTAGTTTATCTTACTTCGTTAACGTGGAAAAAGGCTGCGCCGCCCTTGACCTAGATTCTGACAAGCTTGAGATCGAAGACATGACGACAATACATTCGACATTTCTTTCCAGTCACAACCGTTCAAGTGCCGAGATGTTAAAAATTGATGTTTGGAAACTCTCGGGTAGATTCGATCGACAGAAAATAAATGAGATCCACGAATACGTCACCTGCGTATACAGTGGAGATTGTTTTCAGTGGCTTAGATGTTCTTGACCTAAATTCTGACAACCTTTTTGACAGGATGGGTCATGAAGTGGCTTCTAAACTCGATAACATCGTGTTTGCTAGTGATGTGAGCAGGCTGAAAGAGGTCAGGGTCTAAGAATAAACGTATCTACATTTGGAAAGTTAAATTGGCCAGTTACATCAGCTTTAAGAGATATTTCTTCCAGATTTTATCTCTCTTGTCATGTCTTGTGACGTGCAGCTGTATCTTGTCCTCTCCATTGTGCCTTTCGACAAGCGTCTGCTTTTCAATTTTGTCCGTGTCCTTGCTTCAACCAGCCTTCAGCTAAAATACGTGGATGTGTTGCTTTAAATAGATTCTTCCAACAGTTTTTTTAATGTTTTTTTTGACAACACGGATTTTTTTTGTTTGTTTGGTTCAGCTAGAAGGTGTAACGAAAAGTTAGCAACATTTATGAGCAATTCATTTGATTTTACTGTAACAAAGAATCATCCATGTTACTTTCTTGTCCAAAAAATTTCATAATACAATTTTCCAGTCTGGTTATCTTGTAGTGACCAAAGCACGGGCATTATTTCCCCTTCCTTCTCTCCCTATTGTCATTAACCCTTAGAGTTCAGTTGATCTCAAACTGTGTCACAGAATTCCAGTGAACGAGTATCTCGCATAATCCTCGCCTCGTTTACATTTTGAAAGTCTCACTCCATTTTCGGAGATTTGGCATGTCAGTGGTTGAATGGAACCATTCTTTCATTATGTGAGTAGGGTTTCGGGTCAGGTTGTTAAATAGGATCGCAAACGCCATGCAAGCATTTACATGTAGACTGGAGACACAGTGACGTTAAATTCGATAAAGTGAGATGGAATCTGATTGTGCGGATGAGGCGGCTTTGACCCAACTTAGCCCGGGTATCGGAGTATTTAAGCGAGTACTGATGTGCAGTATTTCATTATTTTGCGGTGGGGAACTGAGGACACGTGTAAGCACTACGAGTATCGATTCTTCCTTTTTTTGTAATCGGTTATCCACCCTACCCAAGGCCCTGGAGAGAAAACTTTTTTTTACACTTTCATTTCCAGTCCTCGACATTTTTAATCCGCCTTGTCGTATTTTGCCAGCAATTCTCCACAGGAGTCAGGGCTTGGACGAGACACGTGCCCGACATAGTTAACTTGAAGGGCTTTTAGCTCACGTTGAATAGAATGGATGAAAGTAAAAAAGCAACAATGGAGGTCTTCAGCACGCATATATCAGATGCTTTCCCATCGTAGCGTACCAAGTAGAGGGACATGCCTCTTTCAATTATTATGCATGCACTGTCATCCGGGCATCGGAAGCTACAGCTCCAGCAATAATTACTTTCACTATCTACTTTTCTATTGTTGAAGGATGTGATTTCTTGACATGGTCTGTTACACTTGATTGTAGTGGCTGATGCACCTTTTACTTTCGGAAGCGAGGTACTATTTTGCTTTAACCAACAGTAAGCTTTATCGGAGATGACTATTTATGAATGATGTTGTCAAACTATGGCAAGAATTACATTAGTGCATCATGTGCACCATTAGGAGCATTCCACATGCAGAGCTATTGTGATTCTTACGATGGTAAGAAATTCCACCGTTAATGCACAAGCTCTTAAGTTTAATTTAATGAGTAAAATTGACGTATTGTAATAAACTCGCGGGCGAAGAAAGACTTTAAAGTGGTGCATTGAATCATCGATCACAGCTCGACTGCGAAGCAGTTTGCCTTCTAGAGCCTGGTACGAAGCATATACCTGTCAAAAATACATTGTGGAATCTCTTTTAAGACTAAATCATAATCTGCTAGGATGAGGTATGTTTTAGACAGAAGTCGCCAACGAGAAGCCAAGGTTGCTTGTATCCCCCTTTTACGTCTTCCCCGCTTTAAACTCAGTGACGTATCCATCCCCGTCGTACTTCTTTTGTTTCGTCCTTCACCCGAAGTAAAAGCTACCACCCAAATATAAATCCCCGTCTGAGCCTCGCACTGTGTCGTCACTAATCCTGATTGAAACAGCTCTTTTGGTATAAATCTGAACTTTTGTCTCCTCATAGCGTCAGTCATCCTGATTTAAGCAACTCATTTAAAGCAAATGTACTAAATCTTCGGAGAGCTGTCTAATTTGGCTTCCCTTTTTCCGGTCACTGAACCTGATGCAACGGATTTCATCTGATCACGCTGTAAACAAAAATATATTTCTGTTCCTAACGAAAAAGAAGAAGAAGAAGAAGAAGAAGAAGAAGAAGAAGAAGAAGAAGAACAACAACAACAACAACAACAACAACAACAACGGTTTAAAGAACTTCATAGTCTTATCTCCTATATTTTGCATTTAATTAATTAAAAATAAATTCGAGCGAAGCCACTTACATAACACATAGATCTTATAAGTTTACAGTTATTGAAGAAATACGTTGGACCGACATCTTTGGTACTCTTTCTCGCTATAGACAATTGACACTTTGTCAATTGTCTATAGCGAGAAAGAGTACCAAAGATGTCTTGGCCCATTTCCTCCAGCTGTCACCGAGCCATTCTTGAACAGAAGACTTTTCCAACTGTGTCTGTGTCTGTCAGCCTGTCACTACCTCAATTTACAGGTATTCTGGTCCAGTTAGTAAAATTGTGGGACGCTCCCGAGGTGTATAACTTAGGTTAGTGCAGGGGACTGGGTTAGGGAATAGAAGACACCCTTGGAGGAGTCCTTTGGACAATATTTACAGATCCTCTCTCATCCTTATCTTCGTATCTTACCCCAACCCGACCTTAAACACAAACCCAAAAATGCTTTTGGGTACCATCAGGATGTTGTCAAGCAAGCATGGAACACTTGTAAACTGATGAACGCTATGCGTTTATCCCTTCTTGTCATCATCTGTCTTGATCCTCCATAACACAAGTCTCGCAACATAAAATCCCATCATTCTGGATCTCTCCTCGTTCCTCTGTTCCCTTAAAAGCCTCATCATATTCGACCTAAGCCTCATTGACCTAATCGATCAACGAGAAAGTGAGGGAGGAAAACAAAGGGCATTTTCACATTTTCCCACGTTCCGCGATGTTAGAAAAATACTTGAGGCGTAAGAGGGGTAGCAGATTAAGGTGAAGTAGTTCCTGAAGAAGCGATGTAGGAGTGCGAGGAGGAAGCCTGAGGACAGCAACCTGTTGTCTCCATCTGTTACAGTCTGCTCCGCTTAATGACAACTCGAAAAAAGGACAGGGGACCGTGTGATTAAGCGATGCTGTTTGGTTTGGACATGCATATGGTTGTGTTGTCCGAAAATATTGAGATTAAGCCTAAATGCGAATGGGCGGATTGCAGATGAGCGGATCCGGCTGTACTTTGTACTTTGTACTTTGTCTGTTTGATTGTTTGAAACTGACTGAGGAGTCTTGGCGCCGCCCAGGGAAAGAGAAAGGGAAGAAGACAACCAAACGTGCATATGCACTACCATACTACACTGTACCATACAACCATACACATGTTTCATAACGCCAAGTCTGTAGCCTTGATCTGCAAACTGCACAGAGTTTTGTCACGTGACGCGCGTGCCGAGATATTTAATTTGAGAAAAAAAAATGGACCGCAACGGTTGGGCTTTATTGACATTGTGTTGACGTCACAAATCCACTTTCAAAAAATACTTTTAGAGGTCAGCCGAGCTAACAAATCAAAGCAAACCAAAACAAAGCAAAACAAAGTGAAACCATCTTAGGGACAGAATGAATTTGCGTGCGAAATTCCACGCAGTTCTATGGCACAAGTAGACGAGTGTACGGCTCTTCACAAATCAACCCATTGTTCTGAAGTAATAAGTTATAGATCTGTGTACGCGTCCTACGCATATTTTTTCCCGAGGAGATTGATGGGTAATTAATTTTCAGATCTGTCCGCACCACCATCTGTGAACAGGCTGCCTCTGTGGAATCCGATGATGAGGATGCTTACGTAAGATATACCAGGGTATACATTGTTCTCTGGCATCTCGTGATGGAAACCGAGGAATAAACTCTAGATGTGCTTGCCTTTGCAGCCACCTATGTATGAGGGTCACTCGCTTGTCACTGGTAATGCTTAGAATTTCCTATGGAGATGTCATATGTTGTCGTAATTGTATGTAACGGTCTACTCTTGAGAATTATGAGTGGATGGAAAGGGGGGGGGGAGGAGATGCGTTGGCACTAATTTTTCTGGTACGCCGTTAGACTAATCGCTTCGATCTAAATGTTTTTGATAGATTGAGTTCTGTAGATTACTGGTAGTAAATATAGAGTCCGTGGGAATCGTTTTAAGGGAGAGGGAAGAACTGGATAGATAGATAGATAGATAGATAGATAGATAGATAGATAGATAGATAGATAGATAGATAGATAGATAGATAGATAGATAACAGAGACAGGCAGACAGACGGAGATAGATAGATAGATAGATAGATAGATAGATAGATAGATAGATAGATAGATAGATAGGGAAGGAGCGACGAGTGCATGGGCGGATCGATGGTTGAATGAATGAATGAATAAATGAATAAATGAATGAATGAATGAATGAATAGAAAGAGAAAAGAAGAACAAGGAGGAGCTATCCCTTGTTGTTCCGCTCTCTTAATCTTGATTCAGTCTAACGGCCCTTAATAGAATACGCCCTTTGGACCAATGGTAATAAATATTGTTATGGGAAGTGTTCCACAGGGGNGGAATTGTTTAGAGGAGAGGGAAGAACTGGATAGATAGATAGATAGATAGATAGATAGATAGATAGATAGATAGATAGATAGATAGGGAAGGAGCGACGAGTGCATGGGCGGATCGATAATTGGATGAATGAATGAATGAATGAATGAATGAATGAATGAATGAATGAATGAATGAATGAATAGAAAGAGAAAAGAAGAACAAGGAGGAGCTATCCCTTGTTGTTCCGCTCTCTTAATCTTGATTCAATCTAACGGCCCTTAATAGAATACGCCCTTTGGACCAATGGTAATAAATATTGTTATGGGAAGTGTTCCACAGGGGCAGAACGTAAGTGGACGAAAATGAGAGAGAGAGAGAGAGAGAGAGAGAGAGAGAGAGAGAGAGAGAGATGAAGGGCTCCATAGCAAAACGCAATATACACCATCCTGGGGGTGTGGCTAAACAGTCTAGATACACGGCTTTTGTTTTTTTTGCGAAAGGCAAAATTTACTTCTGAACTTATGTGGACCAATTGTTGTTCTATGAAGTGGAAAAAAATGCATGTATACTTAATACCCCTCTTGCTACATGAAGCATGCAAAATAAGCTAAAAATTCAAAATTGTGGATAACGTGTTTTGTCATGCAACCCTTCAGATGGAAGAGGAGGAAAGGATAAAAACTTGTTATTTCCTCCGATGACCTTGTTTAGGTCTAACTGGCCTTAATAGAAGGCTTTTTTAAGGCTGATAAATGTTGTTACGGGAAGTTGATTGGAAGAGAGATGGAAGTAGGGCGATCACAGACTGGCCCTACGTACATACGAGAAAAGGAGAGAGAGATGGAGAGAGAGAGAGAGAGAGAGAGAGAGAGAGAGAGAGAGAGAGAGAGAGAGAAGGGATGGAAATTTGCTGATTTCTTCTTGTAATCTTGTTTTCATCTAACGGTTCCTAAGTTAATAGACAACGTCCCAAATAGACTGATAAAGGCTGTTAGATGAGATTAAACGGAAGGGAGAGAGAAGTAGTGCGATTATGCGCACGCACACGCACACGCACACGCACACACACGCGCAGAGAAAGAGAGAGAGATAGGAAGTGGATTTTTTTTATCAAGAACGATGACATTCTCACTCAAATACAAAGGAGGATGGAAGTGTTGCGATGCGAAAATGTCATACAGCTATCTGAAAAAGAACTGAAAAAACTTGGAAATATTCTTGCCATTCCAATAAGAATAAAATTCAAGACAATCGAGCAAACTCATGGTAAAATCTCTGAAATAGTAAGATACAACTTGGTGAAATAATTGTTTGATAGCAACGTTGTGCGCTGTTTGTTTTCTTACTTCCGATATGGCATCAGAACATCTCT
>JAWQUT010000481.1:142481-170684 GCA_033807755.1 Ellobium chinense
GTCTGTCTCTCTGTCTGTCTGTCTGTCTGTCTCACACACACACACACACACACACACACACACACACACACACACACACACACACTCCATCTCTCTCTCTCTCTCACTCTCCTCTCCCCCCTGCCCCCCTTATACACACGGCAGCAAAAGCAGCAGCAACGAACAACAACAGCATAAACAACAAGAACAAAAACTACAACGATAGCAATGGCATTAGCAGCAGCAACAAAACAGAAGCAGCAACAACAACAATGGCAGCAGCCACAGCAACAATAAGAAAACAACAGCAGCAGCAGCAGCAACAACAACAACAACAACAACAACAACAACAACAACAACAACAACAACAACAACCAGCAGCGAATGTTATGAAAATATGATTGCATCGCTCCTCCTTCCATTCCTGCGACGAACAACCCTCTTTTCACAAAGTCTGTCTTTCTGTGGATTTAGTCTTAAGTTTAAATGTTGTCACTCTGAGGCAATACCAGGATAAACGCCATCTTGACTGATATTCGGGTCTTCACGCCTTTGGACTACCAGTAACATCCCGCTCATTGTATCCGCCTCAGATCTCTTACTTCCATAATTCCGTAATACGATAGGAAACTGTGATGTATTTCCTTGAAAAAATTTCCAGTAGAAGCACACAATATCGGAATATTTTACGCACTTTTTCGGGTAATTCATAATAAATTCTCACTGATGAAAAATCTAGTGTTCTTTTCCGCCATGGACTATTGTAGTACTTTTGCACCAAATAGTGTCAGTAACAAAAACCAATAAACTCTGGCTTTTAACTATAACTCAACAAGTTGAACTCGGTTGACTGAACTCTGTTTTACTTTACAGCACATTCACCATAGAGCTTACATCCAAAGAAAAGCTTTGCCAAGTGCACTTTTACGACAATGGAGTTTTGTTTTTGCATCTAATGTAAAATATGGATATTGACATTTATCGGGATATTGCACCCACGCGACTCATCTGGACGATTGCACAGAATTTAGATTGTGTCTCAAGCTTCGAGAGATGGGATTCTGTTGGAAGATTAGGATATGATGTCTTCACGCCTTCGCAATGTGATGAAAACCCATTGTTTTCTTTAAATTTATTTTGAAATTTGGATTGTGCCATTTCTGAAACAATAGCAGTGTTCTCCACTGGTTCTTATTGGAGCTTTGAGATGGTTTGGTGCTTCCTGTCTTATTGTGAAATTCTTGGTTCCCTTTCATGCCTCCCCCTCCTTCAAGAAAAAAGAAGAGGGGCATTTCATCCATATATTTATTGCTCCTTCTTTGTCGCGTCTTTTTTTGTTTTTTAATGCCACAAACTCTGCAGTATTTTCCAGATTGTAAGTTAGCAGAGAAAGAAATGAAGAGAGACGTATTTTAAAGATTGACCGGAGTTCAGATTGTGTTGGAAGCTTTTGGAGACGGTGTCGGTTGCCAAGTGCTTGTCTGCACGCCGTCATTGGAAAGATATATCTTGCATGCAACCAGTCAAAATGAGGCTTATGTCGCCAGATTAGGGACTGAGATACATGTATCAGACTCTGAAAGTGATAGGGGCCATCCAATATCGACTTATTCCTTGTTGCAGAGATGGAAAGTAAAATAAATTTTGTACACAAAACTATTCATTTTATGCGTGAATTGTAACTAATTGTAGATCTACATCTAAGTTTATATGAAATAAGTGTTCTTTTATCATGAAAAATTATTCCTCAGTTATGATTTTCGTAAAACATTTTTTTCATTGCAAACAGTTTATATCTTCCTTTCAAACAATTATAGATCTGGACATAGTAATGCTGGGTCAGAACTTTTTCTTTTCGTTTAATGACGGTACACACACTAGGGATTTAAGTCATATGGAAAGTTTGATTTTGTGAAAATGCAACTTAAGCACAATTTAGACAGGCTGTAATACATTATTGCATAGGATGTTTTCATCTGCTTCGTATTTCGTCACCTCCATTTCACTATGTCGATTTGGTAAAATCCTGCTACCCTCCTAACAGGTGTTTGGGTTAGGGTTAAGTGTAGGATTAAAGTTAGGAGCGAGATTAGGAACGAGAGAAGGTCTCTAGTTCATTATGAGATTGTTCGGCATATAAGGGTATCAATCGAGTCGCTTCCTATTCTCCCGAGATCCAGTTTCCACGAGGATAAAGTCTTCATTCTTCATTCATCACGAAATGGAAGTGCAATTCTCTCTGTTGCAACTTGTTGGTAGTACTTAGAGCAGTGCTGAAACACGTGTTCTGATTATGTTTGAGACATTGTGATAGCGGCCGACATCTACTGATCCATAAGACACCATAAGATTGCTCCGCGTCGATCCGAAGTTTTACAAACCCGCCCAAGTTCTGTCTCTCTGATGAACTAGCTTCCTGCAAGGAGCGAATCTATTGCTTGTGGATGATTGGTTGAAATGTGAAATTCAGATTTTGTCGTAAACTAGGTGACGATGTCTGGTACAGATAGCAGTATCTTTACTTTCTCTTCTATATGATATCTTTCCATTCGTGATTTTGGCCTAGCTTCGGTCTGTATCTCTATCAAACCAGCTACTCTCTTCCAAGTTCTGACATTCAGGGGGACATCTACGATTGTCGAAATTAGGTATGTTCTTGCGTGCCATTGGCTGAAATCCAGGTCGTATCGTACTATAAGAAATTCAGCAGTGTCCATACGCCTTCTGTGTTATTTACAACTCCCAACACCGTTTCCACAATATTACGTTCTCAACCACCATCAATCGTTCATAATGCGAGCTTCCTGACTGCCTGTTCCATAAAACGTAACTCCATTCGTGAATTTGCCGCCCGATTTGGCTCGTATCTGCATCAAACCAGTCACTTTCGCTCATTTTCTACCTCCCAGAGGAACTGGTCTACATATTTCGGTCATGAACTGGCCATGTTTGGACGATTGATCGTTGTGCCCTTCCGCTTCGTCATAGAAATGGTGACCCCTGTTTGGTTCCAGTGGCGAGCTGTTCCCATTGATCTGTAGAGACTTGGCGTGGACACCCGGAACGCCCCAAAGACCCGTATGAAGAGTTTCGGGGGGAAAATCAAATCAAGTCCGTGATGAAAGATCCTCTTGTGCATCACCACTCAGAGCTGTGCTAAATGTTTGATTCTGTAGAGTGGAAGAAATAATTCTGTCTTCTGTTTTCAGGTTATCATATCGCCAGTATGCTTTGAAAATGGTCTGCGCCACACTTAAGTCATTTTGGAATATAAGAGTACAATGAGATCAAGCCCTTGTTAACAAATGAGATCAAGACCTATCTTAACAAATGAGATCAAGACCTATCTTAACAAATTAAAATATTAAAATGAGCAAGTATTTTCCAGCCATGTTTGCAGTTGCAAAGACACACGCGTCTCATTTTTGCTTGGTCGTAAAATGTTTCCCCTGCATTCTCTCAGGAGTGTGAAAAATGACTTAGGCCATTTTAGAAGCACTGTGACGATATTAACTTGGACAAATTAACATGACGATATTTACTTGGACAATTGAACATGACGATATTTACTTGGACAAATGAACAAACAATAGCACCACAGAGCTAGTTTCAGAGTGTGCTTTGAAAATGCATATATATACATATCGGGTGAGCAAACAAAAATGTATTGAATTTTAGCGTTTAAGTAACATGAGAAATTGAGCTCTTATGCCGCGGAACTTTTATACGCACTAGCGGATGAATATTGTCTATTCATACTGCAAATTTAAATTTTCTAGGTGCCATGGTAATGTGACAACTGAAACTTAAATAACCTAAGACCACCACCAGCATGCCATGGGTATGTGTATAACACAGTGGCCTGGAACGTTAATGTGTAACATTTTTTTTTTTTTTGGCTGTGACAAAAGTACCGCACTTAACTCTAGGAACGTTGCAGTAGTTATACATTACAGAGAGTATCAGTCGTTAATGCTCTGAAAATTTTGTCCAAGTTTTGCTCTCACTCTTAAACTTATGAGACTTTGAATGGAATTTCTTTTTTTTTTTTGGCCACCCAGTAAAAGGCACTACAAAGAAGCGCATTTGACATCGTATTATGAACGAAATAGCTCAGGTTTTGAGAAAGCTGTTCCTGCCTTAAGAAGGCATGTTGAATACTGGTAATGGGTTTTCCACAGGAAATTTCCTGCTCCTATTCTATTCTAGGCCAGAATGTTTAGGAAGGAGCACGGCACACCACTTTTGGACATCAGGACAAGTGAAAGCTGACCATGGTCGTCGTTTTTTCAGATAGATCTATGTACTCATAGGTCGATGACTGCAGATGCACTTTTAGGGGGTCAGTCATCGATCAGATAACACGGTTTCAGCTTTGACCTGTTTTGAAGCATCTTCGTCCAGATGGTTTGTTAATTGGTTTGGATAGCTGAAGTGTGTCTCGTTCAGACTTTTACAGTACTTTTAGCGGCAACCTGGTCAGTGGCCCCGTAGAGCTGCGAGTGACATTTATCGCACGTGATTATGCAGTGGTATGCAGATTTCAGTTCCCTGACCTCTTTGGTAGGGGAAAGTTGTTCCTCCTGTCAATTTCAGTTGCAATGATAGGCTGTTCCATCCATTGTAAGTGTAGTTCAGATTGGCATCTTTTGCGCCAATGATAACATCTGGCGGTCAATTAGACTCAATTTTTTCTTTGCCCTCGTGGTGAAGATGTTTTGTTTTTGCCCTCTTGTACTTTAGCGGGTGGGCAAGGGAAATAATTATCGGAACATTATCCGTCTCTGGAGGGCAGTTTGTGTCCAAGACTGCGTCATTTAGTCCGACGTAATCCTAGAATCCAAGGGAGATAATGGCAAGAAACGAGGTTATGTGCCCTTGTCTGTGAAAGATTTCACTGGCCTCAACAGCGGTGGCTCTTTCATCTCTTCTTCTTCTTTTCTCGCTCTGTCTGTCAATCTCTTCCAGTTTATTTCTTTTTCTTGTTTTCCTCGTTCTGATCGGCCGGCAAATCTGTCTGTCTCGTCCTGTGCTCACGAAATCGTGTTTATTCAAGACATTGATTCATGTAGCCCTTGTGTGAGCCCAGGTTTAACCGGCCCATGGCTGTTTGACGAAATTGACCCCTACAGCCGGGTCAGTGTTAGCCACTGCTGTTCATACTGCTCGTTTGGATAATAGGTTATTTTAATCAAAGCACGTTCAACGTCACATGAATCATAATTTTTCTTCTTCTTTCTTTCTTTCTTTCTTTCTTTCTTTCTTTCTTTCTTTCTTTTTCTTTCTTATATTAAACGCAGTGGTAATGGAATAATGCATATAATGCCTGTTATGTTTTTGAACAACAACAACAACAACAACAACAACAACAACAACTAGTAGCATACACATCAGCAAAAGCGTCAACAAACCTCTATCTCCTATTCTCCCCCCCCCCCCCCCCCCCCAAAAAAAAGTCAGTTTTGAATGAGGTTAGACTGAAACTTAGTANTCAAGTATGTTTATGAAGCACAGAGCTAAAGCTAAATGGAATCTGAGAGAACAAATTATGGCACCGCCCGAAGCAAGGACCCTGTATCTGCATTTTTGACAAAGTTTGATATTCTGTGCCATTTCTTATAGTTTTTACACCATATAAATGTTGTCGAAATTTAATGCTTTGTGCCCAGTAGTTTTGCATCTGCACAAACTCTAAATTTAACACATAACAATTAAAGAGCGTTTTTTCCAAAACTCGGTATGTAGTCTCTGAATATTTTTGAAATAAAGGGAAATAACATGAAGGCAATTGCTCTTCACGCATATTTTTATGTACTGTTGCGTAAATGACGTAAACTTTGAAGGAGTGCAGATTTTGCTCAATTAAGTTTTGAAAGAGTTAACACAGAAATGCATGTTTGAGTACACCTCCAACTCATTTTTCAACGAAAGTGCAATTACTGAGTTTGTTTTGGAAAAAACGCTCTTCATTTGGCATCTTCATACTATATATATCCTGGTCAAAAGCTTAATTTAGCCTTCCAGTGACGAGCAATGGCCAATATACATGGACATGTATAATTAATGCAAGAAAGACATTTGAACATTTATACAGAAAAGGGCGAGTTTTGTAAGACTGATATTACTACGACTCAAGAAGTAAACTCGCGCTTTTAATGTCGCGGTTTCCAGGTTGTTGAAAATCACTGAAGCAAAGCTGTCGCTCATTCATGGCTTCTGCATACCAACAGCCCTTTCCGGGTAGTTTGTCGACCTGTTGGACTTTGACAACTGCAAACAATGGAAATAGGGCACGCCACCGCCAGGGAGATTTTGTTGTTTTGCGCGTTCTTGGGTGGTGTCAATGTCCTTTGGGATCTTTGTTATTAAAATCCCCAGTTGTCATGGGGGAAGATTAGAATGTCATTCTAACCACATTACAGTCGAGTTAGCTTTAAAAGGATCTCGTTGGGAATATGGGAAGTTTGCCGCAATCATAAGTTAACCTGGGGCAACATTAAGTAAAAACAGACCATAACATAAAATTAATATTCGTTCTCTGAAAATCGTTCATTTTAAGCATATTGCGATTTAGGTGAAATGACGGTATAAATTACTTAAGCCAGAAATTGGCGTTTTTAAAAAATTTTTTACTGGGGGATGGGATGGAGAGGAAGGGACGAGGATGACTTTTTTTCTCTTTTGGTTTGATTTCTTCCTTCCAGCCTTTCTTCTTTCTTCCCTCACGCGATCACTTTCTGTTCCCTCTGATGTTTTCCATAGAGTCAGACTACGCGTAGATCCATTTTCGTCATTGGGATGCAGTAACCAGATAAACTCCATCCTGTTAAAATTCCGGATTTTAATGCCTTTAGACAGCAAGTTGTATGGCGTTTACTTTATGAAAACTTCAGACTTATAGCTTCATTACTTTCGTGATGCGACGACGAAAGTGTAAAATATCTTGTAATTAAATATATGAAACGCACTTGTGACAGCATATAAAAGATATTGCACCAGATTGTTTTATGTCAGACAAGAGCCTTTGTCGCTTTTACACTTGAGAAACCTGGTGCTTTTTTTTTTTTTCAACAGAGATGACCAGTGTCGGACATTAACACCACCAGGCAGTGTCTGTATCACCGATCAAACTTTTAGAATGTGACAGTAGCTCAATACATTTTGTCTCAATACACCGAACTTTATTGAACACTCTGCCGCAATCACCTGTAGAGCTTACTTCCAAAGAAACGCTTTGCAGTGTTGAATGTTATGAAAATGAAAGGCTTTATTGGCCTTTACTGTAAAATTCCATCGTTTGTGTGGTGTTCACGCGACGATGTGATAATATGATGGTACAAAAAAAAAGGTTGGTGAAGCGAAAGAAATGGGGGGAAATGGTCCTTTGATCCATCCTGGCGGCGTCAGTAATCTCTGTGTAGCCCGCTATAATTACCAGAGCATTGTTTGTCCTTTACCTTTGTCTGAACCTATTCAGGGAACTTTCTGTCTTTATGTCTCTTCATACACACCGGTGATAAAAGTGAAGGGGAGGGAGAGAGAGAGAGAGAGAGAGAGAGATTTTATGCTTTACTATATAGAGGATGTAAAAAAAAATACGTTATGCATTTGCATATTATGTAACGTTGATTTTTTTACTAACGGGGGAAGGGAGGTGTGAACGCCCAGTCCAAAATTAAAAAAAAACCAAAACATTACACACACTGGTGAAATTCGTACATTGAAGCGTAATATTTTTTTTCTGGTTTGTACATAGATTATTGCAACACATAAAAGAACAACTTCAAAACAAAAAAAAACATTCTTCAATTTGTCTAGTCTATATTATTCTTTTTAATTTTTTAATTTGTCGTCTCAAATTTCTTCAGCAAGTTTCTGGCATTTGAACAAGATAATGGTTGCTTTAGGCAGATGATGCGATGGAAGCCAAAAAATCGTCATTTTGGTTTGTTTTTTTGAGAGTGTGGTAAACATTTTCGAAACAGAAAACTAAAGTTTTGTGTGTGTGTGTGTGTGTGTGTGTGTGTATGTGTGTGTGTGTGTGTGTGTGTGTGTGTGTGTGTGTGTGTNAATACAATGTAGAGCATTTGATAAAGCCTACATGTATATTTCACTAGTAGTAGTAGTGGTAGTAATAATAATAATAATATTAATAATAAGTAATTAATATAATAATGAATAAATATGTAATAAATAAATGTTAATAAATAACTATTAGCTATTAATAATAAATAAAAATAATAATAAATAACTATTAGCTGTTTACATAATATCCGTCCGTCCGTCTTGTGTGTATATCGAGTGTTAGACAAGATAGAAATAACATAACACTGAGGCTGCACACGAAATTTAGAAAATACATAGAGTGTGGACCAATTCAAATCTCCCGCTGCCTACCCAGCATCGGCGCTTCTTCTGTATCCCTGTAAAAGAGTTATGAAAATGTACACATCGTCAACAAACCTCCATCTCACGTATCCAGGGACAGTATGCATAATCCATACGTTATTTAACGCACTGCGTTCACCACGGGAAACTCCCAGAACATTAATAATGTTCACTGTGGTTAACGCAATACGTTAACTAGCGCGTGGATTATGCATACGTCAGAGTCTTCTACATTTTAGCATTGTATTTTAAGCCGTGGCTGTCTTCTAGAAGTACTTCAACTGGCGTATCTCAAACCTTGTTACTACTCAGCAAAGAAACTTTGAATAGCAAAAGTATGAGAACCACTTGTATAGTATACGACCGGAGATCCCTAACCACATCGTTACAGTGCTTTCACGTCATAGGTTTAGACTTACCTATCATTGTCTTAAAGACTATCGCGATACACACCATTGTCTTGCTGATGGTGACCTTTTGGCGTGATACGAAAACTCGGGAAATTTTCCCCGGTTTATCTCCTCCTCTGATTATGATGGTACTCTGAAGTAGAATGTGGCATGATTAGTGTCGTTAGCCTCCCTATTTCTTATGTGTATTAGTGGTGGCATGGTAAACATTGGTATAGCATCGAGAGAAAGGTTACTAGACTATCGAAAAAAAAAACACTTAAAGAACGAAAAGGTTAACAGCTGCCATTTTGTATTTTGCTGTACTGGCATAAATGGAACATTACAAGAACATTACTAGAACATTACTGGGGGTGTTCGAACCCCACCATGAGAAAGTATTAGTTCTTTGGACAGTTTGCAAAAAACAGCATCATAGTCATTGGACTCTATTGTGCGGCTTTTCCTAGTTCTTTGAAAAACAAATTTTGTTACTGCGACGAAACTGGCACACTGTAAAATAATAAGTTTTATAAATGAATTACCTTTCATATTTTACACGTTTTTGTTGATTGTAGTCTGTCTCCTTAAATCAGTGATAATCTAATGTATATCTTCTACCTGTAATATACAGAAGCATTCCTAAGAGATCCAACCGTGGAAACTGCAAACTGTGAAACAAATCTTGACCATGCTGAAGGTTCTTGTAAGTGGCGAAATTGAGAATACATTTCGTCAAGAGCCAGATACAAATAATGACAATGGAAAAAGGGGCATCGATACTGTTGGTGCTGTCTTTTTTAGTTGTATTTTGACCGACGATATTATTATGATCCTCACCATCAGTGGCACAGCTGCAGCTACACATTCTGTAACGCCTCCGATTTCTCATATCTTATCAACATGTCTGCCTACCTGTATTTTGTAATACAGTACATGTACTCGCACTAATAGAAGTTGTCGTTGTTGTTATTATTTTGTTCCCTGGATGCTGGAGACAGAAATGTGAGCCACCTTCTCGCACAGCTCGTACCCCGGCGTGTTTGTCTAAATAGCTGCGTACATCAACATCATTGCGTAGCAGGTATCCGTTGGCAGGAAAATGCGTGTGTCATTGTGGTAAGCTATGATGAATGCATTCTCATGCTCACATACCGGTATTCTCACCCCCGGGCATTTGCTCTCGGCTGGTGATATGTGTGAGACAACAGAGATGCGTGGCATCTAATATCACTCTCTAAGTCTTCCTGTTCAGACGTCCTTGTGTCCAATTGGTAATGGTGGCAAATGGGTAGACACATTAAGTTAACATGTCAGTATTCAACAACAACAAAAAAAAACACCTCGGTTACTCGTACTTGGTTTTTAGCAGCAGCAGTTTCTATGACAAGGACTGTAACAGATATCTGCTCAAAACTATTGATTTCATGCAGTACAGGGATGTGAGGTATTAAAGTACGGTTTTTGTTTTACATAATGTAAAACCTATAGAATAGTTCCAATATATGATTACCCCAGTTCATAAGTTGTCGTGTGTTCATTTTGGTATTATCCTGAAACTCTCCCAAAGTATGATGGAATCAAAGTTAAGGACAGGATTGGGGTTAAGTTTAGAAGAGAGAGTAGAGGGATGAGAGAGGGTCTTTAGGCATTGATCAAAGAATCTCCCATTGGTGCCCTCCGTTCCTGTTTCCTGACCCAAGCACAACTTAAGAGATTCTTGTGATTACACCAGATGGACTTACGACACATGTACATTTAACCCTCTAAGACCCAAGAGTGAACATACCGTTAGAAAATACATATTTTAAATGTACTGAGTAAAGAGTACACATGGCTTTGTTTAATACAATATTAGAGACAAACATTTAAAAATCTAAGCACAGTTATCATTCTGTGGTCACAGAGGCCATATTATACGAGTACAGTATGCTGGTTCTTTGAGGACTACCTTTTATCATAATTAAATATATTCTCCAAACTCATGTGCCTTTAATATGGAACAGTAGGCCCTAGAGGGTTAAATTGAGGCGACGGATACTTAGCATCAGCAACAACAGAGCGTCCATGAATCAGCAAACAGACCATCAGTAGCATCACACCAGCACCACCTACGCCGATTCCGGATCATGTGATGTGTGAAGGTTACCAGCACCAACTACACCCCACGACAGCAAACACAGTAGATTAACCAGCTACAAAAGAAACAAGACACACGACCACCACCGTTATTAGGTTTACCAGCCGCGGAAACATTATTAGATACATAATTTATTTTAAGCACTCCAAAAGACGCGTCAATTTTACACCAGAGGGTAATTTTTGGTGCCCCTCTTACACAGATTAGCTTATAATATCTCCGACAGACATTAATTATGCATGCCAAGGACACGGGAAAACGGGGATATGCCGAGGCTGGGTAATTGGGATGTCTTAGGTGCTAGACCCGTAACATGTTCCAAATACTGAGCAGTACATGCCAAGCACCCGGAGACCGGGGGNTTCCGGATCATGTAATGTGTGAATGAAGGTTACCAGCACCAATTACACCCCACGACAGCAAACACAGTAGATTAACCAGATACAAAAAAAACAAAGACACACAACCACCGTTATTAGGTTTACCAGCCGCGGAAACACTATTAGATACATAATTTATTTTAAGCACTCCAAAAGACGCGTCAATTTTACACCAGAGGGTAATTTTTGGTGCCCCTCTTACACAGATTAGCTTATAATATCTCCGACAGACATTAATTATGCATGCCAAGGACACGGGAAAACGGGGATATGCCGAGGCTGGGTAATTGGGATGTCTTAGGTGCTAGACCCGTAACATGTTCCAAATACTGAGCAGTACATGCCAAGCACCCGGAGACCGGGGGTCATCTAAGGCCAGGGAAGGCTTTGTCTTCTTGGCCACCAGCCCGATACCTGCTCCCAGTGCGATCATATTCTTGACTCCGCTTATTGGCAAAACTGCTTTATCGCTACTTTCCGTTAAGTGTAACATTAATTTTAATCAGAAGACAATAATTTCTACAGAGGAGTCACTGGATGATCTCAACTTTTGTTTTTGTGTATTTGGGTTTTTCGGGTTACGAACTGGCTTTCCTGCACGCGCTTCAGACCCGTACATGCTCAGTCTCTCAACCAATAATCCAACGAAGAGCTCGCTCGTTATTTTCCAGTGGCGATGTGATTCGCGGCTACCCTATGTCTTTCGTTGGTTTGCGATTAAGCGGAGGCCGGATGAGCGTGGCTTGGCTCAGACTAGCGTCTTAGTCGCTGTCCTTGACGCTCAGACACATGATACTCCAAACACATAACATGATTTATGCTGAATTCCATCTTAATCCGGGGACCCGGACTAATTGACCTTTCCGAATCATCCAGCCGGCCAGCACAAACAAAAAAAATCTAGGAATTGCCACGGTCTCAAATAAGGCTCAGTACCGTGAATGACTGATCAGTGCTTAGGGTTATTGATAACAAGCTTTGTGATTGAAAAACAGAACTGCGACGTAGATAAAAAAAAAGTGGTTGACGCAGGCCTTTTTTAGCCACGTGGAGACCTCGATTGGAGCTAGTTTCGCTACGTGGAAAACTTTTTTTCTAGCTGTTTCAGAGAGATCGGTTTATTCTAGGGCGACATTATTAAGCTGTCTTTAAGCATACATTAATTATTATTATGTACCTCATCCACTTTACCCTGTCACACTTTTCTTCATCGAATGCCTGCTTATTCAGAGCATGCTAGAGCTTAATTCCACACCCATCGAGTCACCAGGACCCATCTCTCCAAAGCATAGAAAAGGTGAAACCCGGAGTTGCGACGGCATCGGCATCGAATGCCTGTTATTTACCATCTTGAGCTCATGAGAGAAAGACAAGAGGGAGGAATGCTTTCGATACGCCATTCAGCCTTTAGGGGGTATAGGATGGCACATTGTTTGACCCACATAGCAAGCCAACTCGGAGCAAAACAACAGGATTGCGTCACATACCGTAAACCCAAGGAGATAAGGCGGAAAAAAATAACTAGTTCAGGTCTACCCGCTAGATGAATGCTTCAAAACATTTTGGGGTTGATAATGACTGGTTTATTTACTTACAGCCTGTTGTGTGGTACGGGACAACTGATTTTAGAGATCAAAGGTCACTGGGAAAGCGTTGTTGATGTCAACATATCTGCCCCTTGTATTTACATCTCCCAGGAGGCGTCAGCGTCAGGGTCAAGCGACGCTTCGAGTCTCAGTTGGCTTGCGTGTTACTATATGAACAATAGAACCTCAAGACTCAAACCTCATTTACTCGAATGTTTCATGTAATCGTTGGAAAGCTCCAGTTCTTTCTTCTATATTTATACATCAAATTTAGTGTAAAGACAGGTCGTTGCTTGCGCCAGGAGTCACCCATTTGGCTTGCTTGTAGCATGCTTCTCAATATGTATATAATATTTCATTAACTGTGTGAGTGAGCATGCCTCTTAGTGTGTGTATGTGCGTGTGTGCATGTGTGTGTGTGTTTGAGCGGGCGCGCGACTGCATGGTTGAGTAAGAGTTATTATATGAATTATTTACGAGTGGCTGTCGGTAATTAGGTATGGGTGAGAGAGTGAATCTACTGTTTACAGTTGTTACTGTTCTGTTTGTTCATATACAGCAGACGCTGTTTGAGCTTAATAAAATTATTGTTATTGTTATTGTTATTGTAGCCTGAGATTGTTATTGTTATTGTAGCCTGATGCCAATCTTGGTAGAGAAAAACAAAACAATAGTTTTCATTCAATTTCTATATGCACATGCAAGATTGCCATTACGCAAACGAACGCGAACTTAGGAGTACAGGAAAGATGGAGAAATCGGTGCACGTTCAGTGTATTTCAAGGGAGATTTTGCAATTAAAGGGACGAATCACGTAATCGCGCGGTTTGAAGTCATGACCTCACTGAGCGCTTTGAAGAGGCAGAAATACCAGGCACAGGGAGGAAATACTTTGAGCCTCAGTCTTGCACCATCTCCATCTTCTTGCTCTGCTTTCTGAAAAGTAAGCGCTTTGCCTATAGGCGCTTGTCGTACATGTGGGAAGAAAATGTTTTTTTTCGACCGTGGTGGGCTAATTCCTACCCAGGTGTACACGTCAATTACGCTTTGAAGCAACCCGCTTAATCGAAACCCCCGTTTAATCTAATCAGTTTTCAGTACCAAAATATTATATAGTCTATATAACAATTAACATTCACTGGGTAATCGCCATTCCTTTTAATGGCGAATTTTTTGTTACCCAAACTGTTGCTAAATAATGGATGGGAACATCTGCTGTATTACAATGTTCGTGTCACCTTCCACCTTTTCTGACCTATGTCAGAGAATATGGGATGGAGGTCAGGTCTTCTCCCGACGAAAGTGAATGAATGGCGAGCGACGTCTTAAGCAAAGTGGGACGCGAGTGTACGTGGAAATCGTTTTTCAAGCTGTCGACCCATATGAATGGAATGTGGGCGAAATGCCTTTGGGATAGTAAGAAAATGTGTGTATGTTTTTAAGGGGACGGGAATATTGAATAAGTATAGAAGCGTATGTATGTTTGCGGAGTGGGTGGGTAAATTGGTGGATGTGAGTGTGGGGTGGGTGGGTGAATGTGCGTGCATGTGTGCGTTTGTGAGTGTGTGCGTACGTGTGTGTGTGCGTGTGTGTGTGTGTGTGCGTGTGTGTGTGTGTGTGTGTGTGTGTGTGTGTGTGNGTGTGTGTGTGTGTGTGTGTGTGTGTGTGTGTGTGTGTGTGTGTGTGTGAAAGAGATGGATGGATGGATCGATGGATGGATGGATGGATGGATGGATGGGTGGTGGATGGATGGATGGATGGATGGATGGATGGATAAAAATCATATTGTTTTGTAATATGGGTAAATACAAGTTTTGCATATTCACTATGTAGTAGATGGAGATGTACGTCTAAAAGTCGCGTCTTGTGCTCAGCGACTTTTTGACCTGGACGAAATTACAGCTTTCAGTGCTGCTTGCTTGTAATTGTCTTCAGGAGTGTTCCAACAACATCAGGCCGCCCATTTCCTGACCTGTCAACCATTTGGAATAGCTTCACCTGCTTTCCGATCTGTCTGTGTTTGCCTAAACATCTCTTTGCCTTCTAGTTCCAGTTGGCTGGTTAATCATGTTGCGTTGGTGCATTGGCATCATGCGTGAAACCTTGTCATTTCTTGGTAATAATGGTTTTAATTATATGCTGGTTCTGTGGCAAAACGCGATATCCACCATCAGCTAACAAACATCTACAGTTACACGACTGCCTCGCCTAAATGATATCTAAATAGCCTGGATATGTACCAAGACCAAAAATGCAGTGAAAACTTTCCCGTGCATTCGCGATAGGATTTATTGCTGTGAAAGGAGGAGAGGTTATTGCTCTAGTGCTCTGAAGGATATATTGCGTTTTGATACGGACTCGTTCATATTACTCTGGCCTTTGTGTTTTCCTGCAGTTACCAGGTTCCGGTAATGGCAGACAGTCACGTGATTGCAAAAAGAAAAACGGTCGTTTAAAACAACACACAGCAAAACAGAACACTCAAAAGAACTGTTTATGAACCTCTTGTTGTTGCCATTGATTTATCCCTTGATGTTTATTTATTTTTTTTTTTTGATTGATGCATGAATTGTTTGTTTTTGTTGATTGTGTAATTGCTTCATTTGTTTGCACGAATGCCTTTTATTATATGCGTTGCCATAGTGTCTGTCTTTGCCCACACATCCCGGGTTTCGGTAAAAACCGACATGTGAAATTATTTGTTATTTATTGTCAGTGCCCTCCATATATAGAGTCGACATCACCCATTATCTGACACTACTCTATTGCATAAACCGGAACTTAGCTTTGGTGGAGTTTTCTCATTACTCATTAAGCCGGGTATATTTTATGTAGTAGACCTCACTTTACTGGGACAGCTCAGCCTGTCGCGGGAAAATTTCAGTGGCCGATCTTGATGTTGTGCCTTTTTGGCTCATTCTGACCGGAAGTGAGTCACAATTAGAACACCACATAGCTACATCCTGTTGTGTTGCGATGGCGCCCAAATGGTTTTGTTTTCATCTTTCTTTCATTTCCAGAGATCAAAATTCTCGTTAAATTGGAGGACCTTTGGTTTTCCCCCGTAAACTGACGAGGTCTGTTGATTGGTTTTTGTCTTTGCAGGTGTAATGATCTGCAACTGGCTGATGGTGCTCCTGCTCATTATCTCCCTTTGGTGCACCTTCGACTCGGCCGGCCGGAAGTGGGTCAAGATGAAGAAGTTCCAGGATAGTTTGAAGGAGCGGCGTCAGGAGCGTAGACGGGGGAATAACAGAAGACAGTCGGGAAGTCGGAGAAACTGGAGGCAAAGGTGAGAAGGCGTGTTGAGAAGTGAAAGGGCCGAATATCAGAGATTGTGGTGGTGGTGGTGGTGGTGGTGGTGGTGGGGGAATGAAAACAAAGGTGACGATTTTTTTTTGTTTTGTTTTGTTTGCTTGCGTTTGTTTTGTTTGCCGTTTTCTTTGCAAGTTTGCACTGATGGAGGCGAATGCCTTTTTTATTTTGTTTGCTGTTTTGATTTTTAATCACTTAAAAGACTTATGATCTTTTAGACACAAGAAGTTTTGAGTTGATTATTTTATTATGTTCTTGTAATATTTGCTTATAGTATATCGCTTTAGGGTTTAGTTTTAGTAGGAAGGAGGGAAAGAAGGGTGCAGATTATGAAAAAAAAAGTTCTGCAGGGAGGCAGGGTATTGGGTGATCCGGGAGGGGGGGGGAGTGGTTGGTATGCTGTAACATGGATTGATATGGTAATACTATTACCCTGTAATGTTGTTTTGTCTGGCTAAATTGAGGGATGTAAACAGTTCACGTGATATTCACATGGGCTTGAGCTGTGCGTATCAGAATAGGCCACACGTTAGCCACAGTGTTGTTTTTTTTTCTCTTTTTTAAAAAAAATCTCCTGTATAATTTTCTAGAAACTATGATGAGTTATGCAAACTTGGCAATCATCCCAAGTCTTATGTTCTAGTTAAGTTCTGAACAAAGAAGATATCGAGGAAATACATGACAAACATATTGTGTGTGCTGTGGCTTGTTATGTGTATCATGAAGCTAAAATGTTGCCTTAGGCTTCGGTTCATCCTTATTACACAGCTTTGCAGAGTCTCAGCCTATGATTAAAAAAAAATCATTTTATAATACTACATGTTACATGTACCTTGAAGTTACAGATAGAATAGTCAGTCCCACCCAGTGTCTGTAAAACATTAACTGTCAGAATGTCAGTGATTATTCCCTATTTAGCCTGTAGATCGTGCTGTCGGCATAACAACCCCACATGCATAGCTAATAGGGCATAGTAATAGCATACTTAATTGCAGGAGCTACAGCAACAAAGTGCAGCGGTAACACTCACAAGGAAGCAGCAACAGCAACAGCAACAGCAACAGCGGCGGTAGTAGTAGTAATAGTAGCAGCAGCAGGAGCAGCAGCAGCAAACACAGCCACATCACCATTCTTAGCAGCAACCATATCATCAGTAACAGCGAAGCTAGCTTTGCCAGCAGCATTGGTAACAAAATCATAGGCGATCTGACGAGTCATACATAGGATTGTCATCGCTGGAACTCATATTCAGTGATTTTTCGGGTGGCAAGGGACTTTCGCTTTCAATCGGAAACCAAGATGGCGGCGGAAGTGAAGCGACGACGCTTTGCAAACTTCGTCTCGCATTTTTTATTGTAAATACTCGATTTTTACAAGAATTTTTTTATTCCTAGTGAAGAATTAGGCATATTTTATAATTAAAATACATGTCAATACTTTTAAAAGAAAAAATAACATTATTTTTAGGCGACTTTAGGCATCGTTCCATATGGAACGAAATTAAAGGGAAAGAACTGAAGAGAGTTAAGGTAACCTCAAGGTAGAGCGATACGTCCATCATAACTGAAGTGAACAATGCTACTGTCTTGTCCGCCTCTCAGAGAGAAACAAAGTGGCAATTCTCAGTCTCGCTTGTTTAGAGGGAAAACCCAAAGTGCGTCGCAGTTTGTTCCATAGAAATTGACCAAAATATCGCTCTTGTGATGTGTTTTCAAAATGTCAAGCCCTCTAGTAGCAGCAGTGATAGAGACAGATTCGATTATTCTGAGAAATGCCACCACCTTTTAGAAAACAAACCAAATGCAAAAAAGAGGGTTTTTGGGGTAACAAGGCTGGCGCTCTAGACAGATATTATATTCAATAACACCAAAGAACGAACCAAGAAATGGCGCAGTTACTTGTAGCTAGGAACTGATTATTACTGATATCAGGTCAAAGAGCAGCATGGTCTGGAAATGACAATATGAATAATATATGTTGGTGGTGGCTGTCTCTAACAGTCTGAACACCACGACTGGCATGAGGGTGCTGAGCTGCGTTATTGGTTTAGAGTGTGAGGTGCTGTGGAGGATTGGTTCACTGGGCTTGAAAAGCAATATATAGTTACAGTCAATGACGTGATGATGGATTGGTCAAGGAAGTGTTTTGAAGGCTCATATGGCTTGGAGGTTCATGAAATTTATAACTTTTTAATAATTGATTCGTTATAAGTTGATATTTACAATTAGTTATATGCTTTTTTTTTTTTACAATTGGCTATAATTTATAACGGTTTTACAAACCATTATATATATTTTAAAATTTGTTTTTTTAAGCAGTTAGCTAACAGTAATGAAGACTACGAGTGGCGGAAAGGTCTAGGTCTTTTCATTGCCCTCATATTTCCAGCCGGTGGAGTCCACAACGCGACATCCCAGATCTAGGCTAAATAGAAACCAGTGATGAATAAGTATAATCTCAGTTGTATTAGACTGTATTATAGAAGTATCATTGAGAGACCAAGGCGTTGAACGCTACCCACTTGCCCACCCACCATTACCAGAAATACCTCTAACAGTTTGACATGAAAAAGACTAGACATTTCAGGCCTAAACGTATAAGCGTTGTTCACTGTAATTTATGAACTGATATAAAGTACATTGTACTTATTTACGTAGCTATGTTACTGAAGGAATTGACCTGTAAACTGCAGCCCCTCCTTGCTAGTAAGATTTTGACGGCGGTGAATCTAGGCCAACTATTTCGTCGTTACTCAATTCATTCTTGAGCCATTTCTGAACCGAACACCCCGTCCTTGGCTGTGAACCATCCACTCTTTAAATGGCGCACAGGTGTTGAACCGTTCGATGCCAAGTTTAGGAAGTAAACAGTCAGGCATAGTAATAACAATATACTTTGCATGGCATATAGTTTACGTAACCTTTGGGACTCTGTTGAATCTGCCTTGATACTCACCGCGAGGTGGGGAAAGGTAAAGACGAGGAAATTTGCTAGTTTACGCAGATCGGAGATCCCACTCTGTGGGTGCGGGAAGGAACAGACTCCCCACCACATTGTACAGGAGTGTCCATATTTGGACAGGGACAGCAAACAAACAAACAAACAAACAATTGGGGGGGAGGGGTATGGGGGTTGGCAGAAAAACTGCCTTCAAGTCGCGGGCACCTGTGCTTGAAGCTTAATTGCAGATTCGCAAAACATGGCCGACTACTGAAGCAAATTGGCACCATCACAACAATATGGAACAGATTAAGGAACGCAGAAGAAGAAGAAGAGGGAGAAGAACAAGAAGAAGAAAAAGAAGAAGAAGACGAAGAAGAAAAAGAAGAAGAAGAAGAAAAGAAGAAGAAGAGGAAAAAGAAGAAAAAGGAGAAGAAGAAGAAGAAGAAGAAAAAGAAAAAGAAGAAGAAGAAGAAGAAGAAAAAGGAGAAGAAGAAGAAGAAAAAGAAGAAGAAGAAGAAAAAGAAAAAGAAGAAGAAGAAGAAAAAGAAGAAGAAGAAGAAGAAGAAGAAAAAGAAGAAGAAAAAGAAGAAGAAGAAGACGGAGAGAAAGAGACTGTTTTACAGTATCCGAAACAACAGAACCAGAGTTTAACAAAGTATTACTGTTTGAACCTACCTCTTACAAGACTGTATAAGACTGGTTAAATACGTGAAACATAGGGAAAGACTTAGCAAACAGGTTTAAATCATGAGCAAGAGGGATCAACGTCAAACAGTTTATTTCTTAACATATAGCATATTGTTATATCAAAACAGCATCGTAGGAGTTTGACCTTTCCGAATGCTGAGGGGCATAAACCCCACTCTCCTCTCCCCCCCCCCCCCCCCCCCNCCACCAAAAAACAAATATTTCTTAATCAGTATCAGTATGTGTTGGAAGCATACGCATGATTTATATCCTTATGATTTGGCCAACTCCTCTGCGGTAGACTGTCACCAAAGAAGAAGGAAGGCAGTAATCGAACCAAGCCCAGATGTGACTATCATCCACACACTTTAATCTCATGAACCAATAGATCGATATATTGATATAGGCATAAATCAAAAGCTAATGAGATTTTATTCCAAACTAAATATTTTTGGCTTACTCCTGCAGTAATTCTTGTGTTTGCTGATGTTTTGTAGGCTGCATTATAAAAATGATGTCAGGTAATAAAACTTCATGAATTTGCATCAGTCTTACTGAGACTGTGTTTTGAGAATATCGTACTGAGATAGTGTTTTGACGATAATTTAATACCAAATCAGCAAATGAATGCAATTACTCTCTGTTGTGATTCCCTCTCTCCCAGAATGGCGGAAAAGCGGAGCAGTCTAATCGAATACATTCAGACAAGGAGGTATCTATTTGGTCTCTTTCTGTCTTAAGAGTCGTCTGCACTGTAGGTTGCTCGTCTCTTTAAGCGTTATGGAGGATTTTGACAGAGATAAGACATTCAGGCGATAATTGGTGACTATAAATGGCAGAATAAGAGCAAGCTCATTTTAGTGATCAAAGATAACACTTTACGCTGCACAGTATGAATATAACCCATTAACAGTTTTGCATTCTTGAAACCCCAGTACCGCTGGTGAAAATAGCAAAGCAAGCAGTCGAAAGAGAGACATAGAGACTATTTAAGACCCCAAAGACAAATTATCCGGAGATGGACAAAGGACAGTTTTCAGGTTGCGAAGCCGAGCAGTGCTGCTATAGGACCTGTCTCCACTGAATCACGAATTTTGCATTCTGATACTTGAAAAGCCGTGGGGGCCCGTTGATGAAAGTAGTAAAGCAAGCGGATGAGAGAGTGGCATGGAAGCTATCTCTGAACCCCCTGCTCATATTATCCAGAGATGGACAAAGGACAGTTCTCAGGTGGCGAAGCCAAGCAGTGCTGTTTTTGAACCTATCTCCACCGAGTCACCAGATTCAAGATTCTACACCGTTGATGGGGTAAGAACAGCTTCCTGCCTCACTCAGCAAGAATGCCCACACTAAGACCTCTACGAAAGAAAGAAGGTCTGGTCGACAGAGACCGCCTTCCAAATGGAGTTTTGTGACTCGGAGACTGATCTGCAGATATGAAGATGCCAGTGGTTTTTTTTTCTGTTGGCTATATAAAGTTCTACACCTCTCATTAATCTATCAAGGGGTCCCGTGCCAAAATACTTTTCAGACATGTTGTTTAGCTCTTCCTCCAAATTTTAACACAAAGAAAAATGCCCCTAAACCAATTAGATTTTGAGAACTTAGGCAGTGAAACAGGCTACCTAATATTTAAGACCTTCACTCAGTAAATGGGGTAACCTTACCCACCAAGCAATAACCAGAAAGTTTATACCTGAGTGGCTAAACCTCACCTATTCTGAGTCTACAAATGTATTTGCACCTGTCTGACACTTTGAAATTCAAATTTAACCCCTTTCCTCCCTCCCCATGGCCAGTTTTCTGATTATTTTTTTAGGAACTATTTAAAATTGCATATTTTTATATCAGGTGCTTTTGGCATCTTCATACCTGCAGAAAACTGCTGACTTTGATAACCAAGCCATCACCATGGCAACAATATGAGAGATGTTCGGACTGCAAACGAAAAAGAAAGTGATGAAAGTGTATCCTGCATAGAAGATATTCTCTTCAGACGAATTGAATGCCGGTCTTATTAAGAACAGGCTGAATGAAAGAAAATTGCCGATTTTTATTTTATTGAGAATGAGCTCTGCGTTGTAAGTGTTCAAGTTTATTTAGAAGCATTCCACGGACGTAATAACTAATGTTAATACATAATAACTGAGAGTAGAATATAATTGATCAATGTGCAGTGTATCCAACATGCTGTAAGCATTTGATGCTGCAGAATTTGCATTTCCTGGCTTGTTTTGTTGGCGTAAATAGATTATTCCCACTCAAACTCAAGAACACTTCAGCAGGCGAAGCACAATATGCATCCAGAGACTGGCAACATTCCGCGAGGGAGAATTCCAGAGGAAAACAAAGGAAGAGGATATTATGCATTTCCAAACTCGTGAGCTGTTATTGGACAACTTGGCCCGATACCAACATACTAGTGTGGACGTGTACATGCAGAATACCTTAATCAAATCTATTTGGTCAGTGAGTGGAAATCTGCCTGGAGGCCTGGTATATTCCCACTGTTTTCCTCTCCAGCTAAAACTCGGGCCGTTTGTATAAATATACATTAGTCTTTCTCGTTACATTAAAACAGATTGGATACAACATTTGGACCTCTATACCTCCAACGGGGCGGACCATTTTGTTCCTAGATGGTACCAGTTATAATAATGATCAATGCTGGAGATTGTTTTTCTTTAAACAGAGGACCGTATGTCGACAGCAAAATAGAGTTACATACAGTCTTTTAAAGTAAAACTCCAGAATTGCACATTTATTAGAGGGGACTTTAAGCGACCTACGGTGCAGACCGCTGACAACTTTTGCTGTGTTTTCTTAGCCCTTCTTTCAAAAGCTTTCACTCTCTCTGCATGTTTTTACTTTTCTTTCCATCTTTCTCTTCCTCTCTTTCTCTCTTTCTGGCTCTTTAGAGCCAGGTCATTTCTCAAGAATGTTCTTGTCTGGAATGCACTTCGTTGATTATTTGTTATCAGGTATAGACAATGCTTTTTCATCGTAAATAATAATAGTAATAAGTAGGCGTTAGAGTAGACCTAGCTTTTTAACAGTACCTAGCCTAGCGTAGCAGCATGGAAAACGGAAACGAACTAGATCTAGCTAATGTACAAACAGAGGATATGTTGACTATAATATGATTCATTTATGACTGAGTTATTAACTTAATTCTTTAGCCATGCATTCTTTAGACATATTACTATAATATTCGTAACATGCGCCAATATGGCAGCCGTGTGGAAGACACAAAATGGAGAAAAATGAAATGGCTGAGAAGTCATTCTGTTGTATCATAAATCTTGAGGTTTGTGACACCTATTAGAAGGGCAAATCACTCATTGTGTACAACCCAATTAATCCGCTATTATATAAAACCCCCCTTTTTGGGGGCCCTGCCAGCCAGTGTTAGGGTATAGAAATGTGTAAAATGAGCTGTGATCTAACTAAAGCATCCAATTTTAAAGTTCCAGGTACAATTTGAGCCTTCTAAATAAAAAAATAAAATGTGTAGGCCTATGCAGTCGCACGCGGTTAAAACCAGCCAAATGAAAACTTGGGGACCAAATCAGAATTTGAGGTGATCTTTTTCAAAAGACATTTGTGAAAAATTTTGGGCGTTGACCCCCCTTTTTCTTCCCGTTAAAAGATCGGGCAAAAGAAGTACTTTAACCTCCATGGAAGAAATTTCCCCAGATCACAGTGGTATAGTTAGAATAACACAAAATGTTAATAGGGCCAAAAGAAGAAAAAACAATAGGTGTCAAAGACCTTGACGTCATGTTTGAAATAAAAAATGCAGTGCTTGGCTTTTAAAACCCCATAATGCCAGTCGTGGTGATACCTCCAGTACAGTGACGGTTTCATCTGCTTCTAATGTTCACTATCAACTGCTCGCCCCCGTCGTGGTAGAAAGGCTGATTTTCATTTTTCCGGAAGCGGAAGGAGAAAACGTGGATTTACCAGTGTTGGAGAAAGCGCCGCGTAACTTAATTAGTTAGCCTACCGCATTAATGGAATGCAGTGCAATACATTAATTAATCAGCCAATCAATTAATCGAAAAGCGGCATTTCTTTCATTTTAGGAATTTATGTTGTGGTAAATTTCGTTGTAATAGAGCGTCCTGAGGCGAGCGCTGAAGGGGTGGGTAGGCTGATTCCGATCCCAGTGTTCGATTCTAGATTCCACATCAGGCATCGATTTGGAATACGAATCGATTCCAAGTACTTCTTCTCTTTTCACTGAATCATAGCAGTAATTACGAGTGAATCTTAAATATTTGACAGAGTTTGACCCGCAAGTAGTAATTTCTTGACAAAATTCCGGGTTTTTATGAACTAACTCTATTTCTTCAAGAACTATTACAAAAAAAACAACAACCCAAAACCCCCCAAAAAACCTCCCAACNCAAAACAACGGTTAAAATCTTGTTTCATTCTCCAAACCGAAATTATCTGGAAATGTGACACAAGTATTAAATTTTCACTCTTTACATAGACTCAGCATATTCATCGCCAAACTGTCAAATTTTCTTGATTTATCAGCCTCTAAAATGGTACTTAAAATGTTCAGAGTGATAACAAATGACACAGCGTCCCCGCCCCATATCTTGACCCGCTAAATCTAGCAGGTACATGGAATCGTACTTGATTTCACCGATTCCGGGGTCCAGAGTACCTGGAGTCGAATCTATTTCAGAATATGTGGAATGGCCCAAGGGAGAAAAAGAGAAGGAGGATGTTTGAAATGCTGAAGAAAGGGGGGAAAAAAAAAGAAAGTGAAAACGAAAACCTGGTTTTTCCCGAGTGTTCTTGAAATGAAACTAACTTTGACATTCTCCCTTGCAAGCGCGCTGAAGCTGGCACAAACGCCTACGCGCACATGCGAGCGCACATCTCATTAATTAAGCATCACACAGACATGCATGCGCGCGCGTATATCTCTCATACACAGAAACAAACGCACACACACACATTCAAAACGAAAGATGTCAGCATCATGCATAGTAAATATTTCGACTGAAAGATAATATATGTACCTTAAAAAGGCATGCGCCTTCAAAGTAGGAATGGTTTGCTTTTGCAACTAATGACACGTTTTTAATGGCCATATCACGGAAAAAGTCAAGCAGTTATTACTCACTGATGCTCAGGATGTAGTCTGATGATGATGTTGATGTAACTTCATGTCCTGAACGTTTTTATCCATTTAACAATTATTACGTGGGCTGTCATTTTCTTTTTTAACTCAGTGATGTTCATGCATACAATGTGTGATTGTTTTTCTTGCTTCGTGGCCTGAACTTAAGGGCCAATCTTTTTTTTTTATTATACCTTCCTCGGGCGTTTGTTGTTTGTGTTTACTTGACTGAATGGTTTGTTTGTGCATATTTGAAACCATAATTCCCTCTCATGTTTTGGTTCGCAGATCGAAAGTATTGCGAGAGTTTTTCTTTAGGCGAATGCAGAGGTATTACTTTTGCTACCATCTCCTGTATCCACAGCTAACCTCACATTTTGCATATAACCTAGTTTTTGCACCATCTAGACTAGTTTGTTTTTTTTTTCAAACCGTAACCCTTCTCTGCTGTGTGCATTTTTGGCCCCTTCTTCTCTGCTACCTAACCCTTGTTAACAAATTTTACGAGCTTGGTGCTGTTGAGGCAACAACTTTACACGAACTTGGAAAAGATAGAGGTCTTGTATTCTGTGTTTCACAAATGTTATCACTGAATACAGTAGTGAGTTCACAGTTCACAATTCAGTTCACACAAGTTTATTTCCATTGTAATAATCTTACAAATTATGGACATATTGCCACCTTAAGCAGACAAATGGACAAATGAACAGAAAAAAAAGGGGGGAGGGGGAATATTCAGACAATTAACAGACAGATAGACATATTATTAACATCTTAACAGAAGACATATTAACCCTCTAGTGCCCACTGGTCCATATTTGACAACCCACACAACCCAGTGGTCCAAATATGGCACGGATGTTTCAGTGCCCGAAGGTCCAAATTTGACCCAAAATGTTTCACCTATTAAATATTGAAATTGTTCAAAATCAATGGTTTATATGTATTTTGAGTGGCATTTGAAGTGTGTATGTGAATTTTCAGAATTTTCCTACCAGTATTTCTATGCCTGGGCACTAAAGGGTTAAAACCTACATAGCTCCATAGGTCAGAGACTACTTACAAAGAAGTTAATGCTTTCACTAATGNACTTACAAAGAAGTTAATGCTTTTACTAATGGTTTGGGGCGTTCATTTTGTGATTCATATGTTATTTCAACAAGATTTTTTTTTTCTTTTTGCTACTAGACAGAGAGAACTAGGCCTTTGTACAGAGCTAAGCTTACAGTTTGTTATTCACTGTTGTCATTGTTGCTGCGGTTTTGCAATAATGGCGATTAAAGGCATCTTGCATTTTTACATATTAATCAGTGGTCTCTTTTAACTGACCTTTCGAAAAATTTCCTGTTACCCGCAACCGTCTGGCAAGAGCGATTTCATCATGTCTAGGTTAAACAAAGTGAGGGCAGATCTTTGTGAGTGACCGCCCTTTTCTTGAGAGCTTGACGTGATGACATCGCAGTTGCCAGCGAACACGAAATTTTCGGAAAGGTGAATTCGTGTCCGAATCGGGATGGATCTTTTATAAGCTTCAAATCCTGATTCACAGGTATATCATCTAACTTGTTACCCCTTACAGAATAACCTTTAATAAGTGTTTCAAATTTCCTATTTACGAAATTAAATCTTCCTCATGTGTATACATGACAGTGTAAATGTCAGTACCTTATAAACCCGAGCCAAAAACTCAATGAGTCAAATTCCTTCTCGGGCTTAAACATTTCAAAACGTATTTTTATCGAAGAGACGAAATATAGATCTAGATGCTTTTTAGTGTAGCGCTCGAGCATGTAGATATTGCACATCTGCTGGGACTTAAAGGAAATATGAATAATATACATGCAAACTGCACCGGCATGCACAGCTTTATTAACAATGAAACAGATATACATGATGTCATAAGTTTTCGTGTAGTTTACATTGACATTTGCTGTAGTCTAATTTGTCTTCCTTTGACCAAATGGACAGCCAAAGGAGAAACTATCCCAATACAGGCAAATCTTCCTCATATATTATGATCTAAAGTCGAGTCCATTTCATACAATAATAGGATTTCACTATATAGAACCTTATGTACTCGAGAAGTTGGCTTATAAATTTTGAGATATTTCGCACTAACGATTGGATCTCCTTCCATCTCAAAAACTACATTAACTCTGCATGTTCAGCGCTATAAGGTTGCATTCAGCACCGATGCATTAATGCAATTCTTACTATGATACGAGATCCCAACGTTAATGCGTAAGCTCTGTATAATGCACTATAGTGTCTTCTGAGTAACCGAGTCCCTGATTTTGTATATATCAGATTTTACTCACGAATTTGAACAGCTCAGAACATTGAAATTATGGACTGCTCGCCTTAATTCTGAGATCATGAGATCCTACAGTGGTCACCGGTCATGTGCTGTAGATATTATGGATCATCCTTAATATTTTGCATCGTATCTAACTATGCAACTACATACTTCGCATAAATATTCTTCAATTCCTTCTACTAACAGTGTTATCTGATTACGTTATAATTTCCAGTCATATGCCTTATAATCTTCACATAAGTATTCTAATTCGTATTTACACGCAGTGCTTAGAATGGTATATATTCCTCTGATGAGTAATCTTTAGCAAATGACCTGTCATTATTATCTGATTCCATTTCATACTTGTCATAAACAATATTCCTCAGGACTTGTACAGTATTATCTAATTACATTATTTCTAACTCTATATATTATGTTCTTATGTAACCGTCACGTGCGTATTGTAAAATTGCATGTCGTTTCTACCTCCACTTCTAATAATAATTTTTATTCCTTAGATAGGTAATCTTTAACAAGTTACTTATAATAGCTGGTTCCATATCATTTTTTCACGTAAACAATATCCAGTTACTTAATCAGTACTATCTGGTTATACTGTAATTTCTAACCATATGTATCATAACCTGCATATGCGTGTTCTAAATTTGCCTGTCATATCTATCTTTTTTTCTAATAATAATCAATTATTCTTAGGATAAGTAATCTTTGGCAAGTCACATGTATACTTTTAATAGCTAATTCCATTTCTAGCTAGTGATCCCTCACCCCAGCCTGCTTTACCACAACCCGGCATCCCGACATTGCTCTGTGCTTGTCCTTGTAAAAAATAACATTTCAAGGATCGATGCTCCCTTCGTGCTCTCATTGAAAAGGCACAGCATTACATGACTTGAGGCCAAGATTGAAGAGCGACCCCCCCCCCTCCAATTTTTTTCC
>JAWQUT010000481.1:177020-188147 GCA_033807755.1 Ellobium chinense
TATCATACCCGCCGTGTCGACGATATTGGGCGTGGGCAGTGTTCGCGTTAACAGCACTGCATTTAACTTTTTTATCTTCCACCAAAGAAAATCGACCCCCTTGTAATAAAGCTGTCAGCCCTGGAGGTACCTCATACCTGCTGGCATGATGCTGATTTAATTGGCCATAACTCCACTTGTACTGTGTCGCAATTTTCCCCCCCTTCTTTTCAAGGTTAATTTAGCCTAATATCTTCAGCACCCACGCCCGCACGCACGCATGCACGCACGCACGCACACGTGCTTAGATGTTGACTGTTAAGGTCGACTCGGTAATACAATCATTGTAAAGAGAAACGTGATTGTTCGATAGTGTTTGTTGTTCGTGTTTTCTGGCATTACCAGATTTAATGGTAGTTTGCACAAACGGCACGCCATCACTACAAGTCTTGTTTATCTGCAGCGTAGAGGAAGTCTCAGTTCAACAGACCAGAATTCCCCATCCCTCCCCAATCCACATCGGTTTGGGGTATATAAATAGATCCGTGGCCATCTTGCTCATAACGCGGGCGGTATTGATTACAGCCGTAAGTCCATTTTGTCAAAGGAAGACTTACGCTGTAATCAGTACCGCCTGCGATAATTTCATGGTGATGTATGACTGTATATGATATGACCTTTTCCGAAAGATTGGACTTTGTGCAGGTCTTTGTAGGTTCAGAGATGTTCCCCAGAAATCTGAGGCTATTAGTGTTATTGAAGTTACATTCATAACCATGACGACACCAATCACTACGTATGTCGTACATGTATGTCCTAACTCTTTGGTATAAGCAAACGTTTGAACGTACATGTCCGTTCCGGAAGTAGCATTCCCATGTCGTGTTGGACGTACCCCACCGTATTACTTTCTGTGTAATGAGCTGTTCTCACGTACAAGGGCGCGGTGTGTGGCTGGAATCGTGCATAAGCGTTGTAAAACCCTGTTCAGGCAAACTTATGTGCTGGCTAATAAGCTCATAGTAATTTTGTGACATTAGCACGTGAAATGGCATAGCGAAGGGGTTAAATAGAGATCAACGCTGCCACTCTGTTTTTACATATGTGTTTTATTATTATACCCGTATTTACATGAAAGAGAAATAAATATACGAATATATCAACATTTCAGGGATATTTCCAGAGTGTTCATATTAAAGAGTGTTTGACCAAACTGTGGTATAACTTTGATTCTTAGATGGTTGGGAAAGCTTCTTTTGATTTTTATGATGGCTTTTTTTCTAAATAAGGTCGGATACGGTATTTGGGCATGAAATTTGTAACTTTGCGCAGATGAATTACTGTAGAAGATCAGCTCGTTCAACAAGCATCTCACTGGTAAAATCCATAAAAATGCTTCCGTTTTATCTGCCAATACCCTTGCCATTAGCAAATGCGTGCAAGAATGTGATACTACATACTGAAATTTTAGCATAATCTTAATCCTAAAGCTACACATGGATATAACGATAGAGGGAAAAAAAATAATTTAATAGTATAATTCAGTATCCAAAAATTTTGCGAATAATTTGAAATTAAGAGAAAACAACAACAAAAAAAAAACACCCAATAATCTAAGCGTCACAGACTACACTCAGTGGATAAACAAAAGATTTTGCCCGTTTTTCACCCTGAAGTTGGTGAAATCATAGAAATTATAACTGAATTACCTCGATTCTTTTTTCTCTGTTATTGTACAAACGCCTTTTTCCGACCAGTGCGTCAAAACTTAGGCCATTATGTTGAAACAGGCAAATTGTAGCGATTTTTGTCTCAAGAAATACTGGAACAGCTGTAAAACATAAAGGATGTTTCTAAGATTTTCACGGCACTGTGAATACGGAAACCACTTTAGAAGAAATGGTTTACCAATAAATTTAAATCGGAAAACCATTTTTTGTTCCAAGACAGAAAATCTACTATTTGTAGGTCCTCAGAAGCTATGCCTGGCCGTAACTTCCGCTTCCTTTGTCTGCTGTTTGCCCTTTTTCCGGCACCGAGTGACCGGTTTCGTATCGATTGGGTTTATGAAGAAAATAAAGTAATAACCACTCGCCCAGATGCTGTTTTTCCCAAGATGGTTTTCTTAAATAAATCGTAAGTTCCTGGTTTTCTGGCAGAGTACGTTACTCTGTGTCTCTCTCGACCAGAGTGGGGAGGGGAGGAGGGTGGGTGAGAGATGGGTTTTTAGATTTCAGAGTGAGGGGAAGATTTTAAGAAATAATGGGAAATTGTAAGAATACATAGATGTGTCAGATCGAATGGGATGTTGTGGAAGTTGTAACTGAAACTGTTAACATTAGATGGGGAAGGTGAGTGAGTGAGAGAGAAAGAGAATGTGCGATGGCGAGAGAAAAAATTAGTGAGAGAATGAGACAGAGAGAAAGAAAGAGAAAGAGACAGAGATGTGAGTTACGAAATGTAAGTGACAGTTATGTATATTCTTTTTTGTTTTGTTTTGGTATTTTCCCCCCTTTTCATTCATTTTTTTAAACCCGATTTGACATTTATTGTATGTGGTTAGCTTTGGCCTAAATAAACAAACTTCAAGTTGTTTAACGAGAAGAGACATCTGCCAAAGTCAGAGCCCAAAACAAACTGAAGGTACTGATGGAAAGCTTGTTTATCCCGGCATTATTTTGTGTTGTACTTTGTTTTGAGGGCGGGTTTTTGGTGAAAATTTTAGAAGATGTCCTTGGTTTTGGTTTTTGGAGTCACTAGAGAAACTTTGGTTTTCGCAGTGGAATTATTTTTGGTGGGACACTCGTGGTGTAGTCATGCTCTTCTTCTTTCTTACTCGCATCTTCCTTTCTTCTCACCTTCCGTCTCTTCAGACTGATTGACATACCCGCTCACTCACTCACTCACTCACTCACTCACTCACTGACTCACTCACTCACTCCACTCACTCACTCCACTCACTCACTCACTCATCCCCCTCCCACTATCCCTCACGCACGCACAAACATCAAACATACCCTCGCTCATATAGGCACTCATGCACGCACGCTGTCACGAAATGAGGGATTTTTCTCTCTCTTTTATTTATCCCCTCACTCCTCCTTCGCTCTCTCTCTCTCTCTCTCTCACACACACACACACACACACACACACACACACACACACACACACACACACACACACTCACTCACTCACTCACTCACTCACTCACTCACTCACTCACTCACTCACTCACTCACCGCTTTGTTCTCTTTGTCCTCTCCGAATAAGAAGCCTTGGATGTGACCGAAGGCAAATTGAAAGCCAACACACGGACAAAGACAAAGACAGGCTACAAATTAAGTTACGTCTTATATCCCAAGACAAGACACAAAGACTGCCATCCTTCACGTAAGCCGTGGCCTGTAGCTCTTTGCGCCAGTTTTGTAACACCCATAAGCCTACCCATTTGTGGTTTAGCGTGTGAGAGGGTTGAGAGCAAAACCAGATAATTCCATTGTAGTAACGAGGTAACAAACCCCTCTACGAGAGCTAGTCAGCTTCTGGGGCCTGAACATGAAGCATGAAGTCGTAGAATTTTATCAGCTGTTCCGATAATGCAAAACGAAAATAATAAAATGAAATAATAAAAATAAATACGACTTTATTTACCCCGTAGGGAAATTGTTTTACAATGTCATACAGTGTTACACATCTCATTCATAATACAAACACATATAACAATACACATCATACATGTAAATACATAATATTACAAATGAAATACATAACAAAGTCATTGCTGGTCGCCAGCGGTGCAGCGCCCTGGTCCCCCCAGCTCTAAAGCCAGGTACTCATTTACACCTGAGTCGAGTGAGGAAATTGAAGAGAAGTGTCTTGCCCAAGGACACTACAACGTAAACCGCCCAGCTCGCGAGTCAAACACATAAACCTTAGACTTGAAAGTCTTCATTTTCTGGGTACGACTCACAAACCACACGACCACGCTGCCTCCCTAGGCTATAAAGAAGTCTATGTGATTTTCAGAATTGATGAACTGGGATCGTATGACAAAAAAACCCAAAAAACAACAAAGCTTAATTGTAAACCTCTTTGGGGGCATGAGCGGGAAGGGGTCATCGATGATTTGGTATCAAAGGAAAAAAATTACGTAGCAGTGTAGTTAACTCCCCTTGCAACTGAACTCCCTTGTTTAAGACCTACATTATTACAGTAAAATGACTCTTTTGTTCCAGATTTTATATTGACACGGTCATTAATCACTTTTTAGATAACATGCTCTAAAATTTTATACAGCGTTATGATAATAGATAACTCGTTTTGCCCCTTTCGGCCGGCCCCCCTTCCACTCCGCAACCCNNCAAACCACAAAAACGCCCGAATTCTTTCGTTAGGTAATTGTTCCTTATTGATTTCCATCAGTGCCAAGTGAAAGAAGACAGAGAAAGGGAGAGAGAGAGAGAAAGAGAGAGAGGGAGAGAAAGAGAGAGAGAGGAAAAGACAGAGGGAGAGAGAGAAAGAGAGCAAGAAAGAGGGAGAGAGAGAGAGAGAGGGGCAGGCAGGCAGGCAGGCAGGCAGGCAGGCAGGCAGGCAGGCAGGCAGGCAGGCAGGCAGGCAGGCGAAATAAACTTATAGATGTGGCAAAGCCGCTTATGAATTGATAGTAAAATATAGTAGACTAGTCTCTGCTTTAGGGACGGTGAGGATAATATTGATGATAATGATTGCGTTAGTTGTTGCTGTTGTTGTTGTTGTTGTTGTTGTTGTTGTAATCGGAATGAATGCTGAGATGTTGCAGTGGTGTTTTGTGATGGTGCATTAAGTGACACCAGCATTCTCAAACAACTCTAAACGGCCATGATAACAACCACTACCATCATCACCATAACAACATAATCATATACAACACGAAAGCATCATAATAATAGTGACATTTTGATGTTATAATCTATTTATACTGAAATTCGCAGTTATAAAATAAATTTGAGAAGCCTTATTTCTTGCTGTTATCAAAATCATGAAAGCATCCCGATCATTTTATATCGGCGGAAAGATCTAATTTGCACGAAAGGTTCGCCAACAAGATCATAAAAAATATAAATCCTTGCGCTAATTAAAAAGGAATCACATCCGGAAGCTTTATTTGGCCTCCATCCTTCTTCTTTATTTTATTTTATTTCTTATCTTAAAGTTCCTCATTCGCCCAGGGCTTCAAATCTTGTGCTTGTTGAAAAGAGAGAGAGAGAGAGAGAGAGAGAGAGAGAGAGAGAGAGAGAGAGAGAGAGAGAGAGAGAGAGAGAGAGAGAGAGAGAGAGGATTTTCAATTTAATGAGGGAAAGAAGCATCTTTCATCAAATCTCATCTCCTTTCACCTAATTGCGCAATCATTCTCTTTTCATCAATCGCCTTTCCTCGCCGTCTCCCCCCCCCCCCCCCCCCCCCCCCNCCTTTCTCCCAATGCTCGAAGACCTTCCGGTCCCTGTCACAGGCCTGTGTTGCACTTCGCCACAGGAGATGCAGAGCAAATCATAATAATCAAATTTGCCAGATAATAGGCATCAGAGATTTCCCATTTCCCGCGCAGAAGAGCGTAAGCAAAATAAGGAAGAAAATGGCTCTCATCAAGGCTAAGGACAGTATCAGCTGCTGTTGCTGCCTGTTTGTGATGGTGGGCCGAGACCTGGATTTTTAAGTACCGCGATGCTCAGCTTTCGTGTTCAAAGTATCGAACAATATCGATTCTGTTTCGATTCTGATGTACAGTGCCAGAAAGGCATTTCGATAATTTGGATAAATTTCCGATACGTTCGATCTTTCGATAATTTCGATTTTTGTGGTGCCTTTTGATACCACAGTGAAGTGTCCAGAAGCTAGTTCGATACTGAGGATTGGAAAATGATCGAAATAAATTTCGATGTTTGTGATACTTGCCAATATTTCTGATGACACTTCCGATAAACAGTAAGTTTTCAATACTTCCAATACTTTGATACTTCAGTAACAAACAAACAAACAAACAAACAAACAAACAAACAAACAAACAAACATGTTTCTCCAGTTCATGCATTTGCCTTGTAATGTACCGTATGTTAAATGGCTTCAGACAGTGAAATGATGCGCCTCTCTCTGCCACCGCTTACAGATGACAGCAGTTTCCTTCTGCATGTAGCCTGCCCTGCGCAGGACGTAGTGAACCTGACAGTCTCATGGAAAAACTCTCTGTTTGTTGCCAGTCATCCAGAATCCACGATTCTCTTGTTCATAAAGTCTTCGACGTCTTTCCCCTGCTGCCTTATAGGTCTTCTCCTGCCACATTTCCTGGATACCTTCCTTCCTGCTGTGGTTCTTTCTTTGGGATCATGTCTCTCTTTGTGAACAAAACATTTGAACTTCCTTTTCTGTATGTCTTTAACTGCCAGTTTCGTTAATTTTGAATTATCCAATGATATGTCAGATTTGACGCATTAACTTCCCACGTTTGCAAAACATCTGTTTTTGGAACGGCGAAATGCTATCTTGTGTCGTGGTATCCCTGAAGCAACAAATCGCCGGCTATTTAATTGCCGTGAGGAGATGACAAGAGTCCCTGAAAACATGATGAATGGGAGGAAAATCTCTTCCTTAATTTCTCCCGCGCAAGATGAAATGTAAATACCGGCATGACGGTCGGCGTGATGTAAAACTTGGCACGTGTTGATGGAATATCAACGCCATGTTTTCCCCCCTCTCGGAGAGTTTGTAATAAAATGTCTGAGTCGAGTTCTTGGACGTCCGCGAGGCACGGTCGATCAGGCTAGCCACATCTTGTGGGACGCTGGTGTCGCATGCTAAATTTGTCGTCCGTCTCCCGCTTAGCTCCCATTTCGTGTCCGGGAGGTGATACTGCTGTCTGCAGAAGACTTGTGTATATCACATCTCCATAAAGATGTCTGCACGTAATGAAGTCAGATAAAGAGAAGACATGATGATAATCCTGAAACGATTCTGAAGGGTAATTTTTTTTCATATTCCTCTTTCATTGCAAAAAAAAAAAAAAAATGTCCGCCCCGAGGATCATCACCAGACAATTGATTCTGAAGTCCAGTGTTCCGACCACAGATCTTTCGAGCCGTTCAATTTTACGGCGCTAACATACTAGATGATACCGCATGACGAGTAGTGAGTAACGTTCAACTGCTAGTTTTACCTGTCTCGTGTACTGTAGACAGAAAAAAAACACAAAACTACGCCCGGGAGACATGCTGACTGGTATATATGCCCTGACACAGTGTTAAGTGAGTGTCGATTAGAGGAAGAGTATGAAGCTGAACTGAGTGGGACCAGTGGCCGTATGGATAATCCTTAGGTTAGTTAACGCACTGCGGTAACCATAGGGAAATTCCTAAAACATTAGTAGTGTTCACTCTAATTAACGCAACACATTATGGATTATGCATACAGCCACAAGGGACCTCATGAATTCCAGCTCAGTTAGTCCAGTCCATGTTTTCGAGTTTTTGAGATATTGAAGTTTGTAAGTAAAATTTACTTCCCAAAACAAACAAAGGAAAGAAGACCTGTGGCCGTATGCATAATCCTTTCGTTAGTTAACGCACTGCGATAACCACGGGAAACTCCCACTCCCAGAACATTAATAGCGTCCATTGTGGTCGACGCAGTACATTAACCTTCATGGACTGTGCATACGGTCACAGAGTATTGCAACGGGAATGCGGATTCTTTCTAGTACATGAGATTTGAGATAAATAGTTCTTAAAGCAATCCAGGCAAAATTCATTGTTTGAAGAACGAAATGCAAAGGCACGTGATGCAAAGGCATGTTGCCATCTATTCCAGCACGTCATTTCACTTCACTTCACTGGCTCTTACTCATTGTTAATCGGACACTGTTAACACCAAGTCCCTCACGGCACGACGCGGTTTTATATGTCGTCGGGAATAACCGAAAACAAGATTTTCAAAAGTGTAATGTTTTTTTTCTGTCCAAATAGGTCAGCAGTTAGCAATGAGTGAGGCAAACAGGAATCGACCACGTGGATACTGAGGTAGTCAGTAAGTCAGTATCGTATTTATTGAGACAAACACATTTCAGTTGATTTGCTGAAGTCATTGGGTTTGAAAATTTATCGTTTGTTGGTCATTTATTAGACCAACGAAACCCTTGGCTGTTAGCAAGTGGTGTTTATTTGCCTCACTTCAAATTGTACAATGTCTGGGTCGTCATTGGCTTTTCCCAGAATATTGGCAAGCTTTTTTTTATGTCTTCCTAAACGATTTGAAGTGCTGTGATGCTCCAGATCGTTACGAAATGCGATCATAATGGAATCATATTGAACATAACCGGTCTGTCCTGGGCTTGTTCGTGATTGTCTGTTGTAGTGAGTGTCATTGATAAGTGTCAGTGCTCACTCTCTTGTACACAACAGGCTCACAGTCAGTGGTTCATACAGTCATAACTTCAGGGCATGATGTTGGCATGAAGACACAATGGCGGATTCTTTCTTTCTTCATTTTTTTCTTTAAGTGCTTTTGTCTCTCTTTTTCTCCTACCCTAACGACTTTTGCCTTTCTTTTATTCTCTTTTCGACTCCCCTCTTTCGCGCCCTGTTTTTCCCTTTTTATCTCCCCTCCTTCATTCATTTGCTACGTTTTTCCTTCTTCTTTCTGCTTTTTCTGTTCCATGCCCTATCTTCCTTCCCTCCTTCCTTCCTTCCTTCCTCCCTTCCTTCCTCCCTTTCTTGCTCTGCTCTTTCATTCCTTGTCTTCATATCTTCCATCTTTTCCTGCTCGATTTTTTTTCCTCCAGATTCTCTCTTGCTCTCAATCTCTCCCTCTTTGCACTATAACAAAGTCGGTGAAAACAACATCAACGACGTCATTAAACCACCATCACCCCAACAACCAACCAGAAACGACTACAACAACAACAACAGCAGCAGCAGCAGCTAAAGATTAACCCAAAACCCCGATGCCCTTCTCCCATTCTCCCAACTCCCTTTCGATTTATCAAACTAAAATCTCTTCCCAAAACCCTCGCCAAGAAATCCTTAAGGGTCGTTTCAGACCCGGGACAGCCCAGCTATTATGCTATGCTTTGTCTCGAGTATCTTTTTGATCATCATCTCTCGTCCTCTACTCTAGCACTCAGCTCAGTCGCACTCTTGCTGGTAGGGCTGGACCGATTCCACGTTTTAGGTATCGATGCGATGCCGAGTACTTTTATGGAAATCGATACCGATACAGAGTACGTTTAAAAGTGGGAATCGAGTTTGATGCCGAGTACTTTAGTTCGTATGAAACATGACCTAGCCAAATGTGTTGTCGATTATGGTTTCAGAATGAAAAACGATGCAGAATCCAAATAGATCTTTTTAATATTACAGTTTAATGAGAATATGACGGATGTTGCCGTTTGGGCCAAAATTACACCAATCTATCACTACAATCCACACTCTTTATTTTACTGGAAAATAGCTGAACAATTTTTGTATTGCTGCCAGGAGACAGATTCGCATTTGTGAAGTTATAACAAGTCAAAAATTCTTCAAAAATTAATCTGCGATTAAAAAAAGTCAAGTTACTCGATACTTTATAACGGATACTCGCCAGTATCGATACCCTTATAAATACTCGGTATCGAGTACTCAGTGCCGAAACCTGTCCAGAACCAAATGCTGGTAAAAACATAGCCTACAGTACTGTTGGGTAAAGCACTCACCCCAGTCTTGTTTATTCTTCCTCCTGTCGTGTCCTGCTTATCTGCCCTTGTGTTTATTTATTTGTCTGACTATCTGTACCAGTGTCCGTCAGTTGCTTGCTATCATACCTGTCTCTGTGTCCCTCTCTGCTTTCCCGCCCATGCTACTGCCAGTCTGTGTCTTTCTGCCTGTTTATGTGTTTGTCAATCTGTGCCGAGATGTCTCTCAGTCGCTTGCCTGTCTTGACTCTTCCTTCCTTCCTGTCCGCCTGTCTTTCCGTCTGTCTCTGTATCCACCCGTTGTTGGCGCGAATTCCCGATTGTCAGTCTCTTTGTGTGTCTGTCTGTGCTCACGAATGTCCATCAACTAGTTCAGCTGTAATCTCTGCCTGCTCGCATGTCCATCAGAGTGTTGATCTCATTGCCTGTCCAGTGTTTCCTCTCCTTTTCTCTCTCTCTCTCTCTCCCTTCCTCCCTCTGTGTGTATGTGTGTGTATGTGTGTGTGTGTGTGTGTGTGTGTGTGTGTGTGTGAGAGAGAGCTTGTGTCTCTGTGGGTGTGTGTGTGTGTGTGTCTGTCAGTCTGTCTGTCTGTCTGTCTGTCCCTCTTCCTCCCTTCCTCTCCACCTCCTTCCAGTCCTTTGGGAACAGTGGCGAGACGATGCCCCTGGAATCCCGGTGCGATTGTCCCAGTACAGTAGGCCTACAGGCCTTTCGAGAAATATTAAACACTTTGCCATAACAGTTTGTCATTATTTTATTTAATGGATCGAACTTAGAGATTAGTGTAATACGGAAATGGTTCTGTTTAGTGCGTGGGATGAACGGTGCGGTTTTAAGGAGAAGAGAAGAGAAGTTTGGGAGGGAGTGTTGAAGAAAATATGAATCGGTTAACGATTAAATTTAAAGTTCTTTCAAACAGTGCCAAAGTTGCCAGATGTGGATTGAAAGAGGAAATGTGTGTATGTGTGTGTGTGTGTGTGTGTGTGTGTGTGTGTGTGTGTGTGTGTGTGGTGTGTGTGTGTGTGTGTGTGTGTGTGTGCGCGCGCGCTTGCGTGTTTGTGTATGTACATATTGTATGTGGGTATGGATGTATGTGAGAGAGAGAGAGAGAGAGAGAGAGAGAGAGAGAGAGAGAGAGAGAGAGAGAGAGAGAAGAGAGAGAGAGAGAATTGGAAACTCATCCATCAAACAAAAACCAGGAAGAGGATGACTGTTGTAAAGTCGTTGAGTAGATCAAATATGTTTAAGGAAAGATTACTTTATGAGTTTATAAACCGTTTCCTCTTGTTTATACAACCAGAGAAGACATATACTAAAATAAATATCACGCCCTTTTCAATCGCCTTCTGTACATGGAAAAAGTAAATTTATTTTGGAACTGTCACTTTTTCCTCTCCCCGTCGCCTTTATAATCGATAAAGTTATTACATTTATATAGATTATTCCCCCC
>JAWQUT010000481.1:198465-211272 GCA_033807755.1 Ellobium chinense
GGGCGGACCAGTGAATCTTGTATTATTAAGAGAGCAGACTGATATTGCCGCAGATACGGCGGGAAGCATAGCTGCAGATGACACCTCACAGGCAGACGACAGACAGTTTTGGTTATCATATAGCCGCTTCCAATGTTTTTACGTATCTTATTTATAATATGCGTCTGCCGTTGAATATGGGAGGATAAGTCATCAAGCCGAGCCGAGATTATCATCTTATTCTGTATGCCACAGAAAAATTAATCATGTGGTATGTTAGAACCGGAAATTCTAGGGTGATTTATCCCTCTTTTCATCGGGATGATCTCCCTTTGGGCCAGAATTTCCGGTTTAGGTGGGTGAATCATCATGGCGAGGTGTTGCGGTTAGATACATTTATTTGATATGGTTTGTATCCTTGTTGTAAACATGCCATTTGATAACTTGCGTGGCATGATGAATCTAGTCTTCTCTTCTATCTCGCAATGTTAGTACATAATATGCCTGCTTAAAGAGAGAGATGTTGCGTTACGTGGAAAATTGGGCGATGAAGATAATAGTGGTCAGTTAAAAGAAAAAAAAAAGATTGAGGCCCAATACACAAAACCTACTTGAGATTACCTTGGAGCAAGATCAACATCATAGCATTTTGGGCAACCTCGTGTATTTTTGACCCCAAATATGACACAGAATCCAGGTGGTTTCAAAAGTAGGACATAAACAGGATTACGAAGAGACTTAAATGCAAATGCAATCGCTAAAAAAGCGAACCACAAGTATGAATGTGGGAACTGTATCTTGAAAACTAGAAGTGATGTTTGCCCAGTAGACGTAAAGAGAGAGTAATGAAAGCTTGATATCGCTGACTCAGACATTGAGTTATTGAGAAGTGTCGTCTTCAAATTCTGGCAGCCTGATTCAAAATTCTCATTAAATTTATAGCCTCTTTCTGTACATTCATTTTCAAGAAATTCCATAATATCAGAGACATCTAGACCTTAGGCCGTGCAAAACCTCTCCATTAAGTTTCATTCAGATTGATCAGTAAATTTTTGAGTTAACATGCTGACAATCCAGTCTAAAAAAAACCCCTATAAATTCAGACTAACTTCCCCAACAGAGATTTTTGAAAAAATGCTTCGGTATGTTTTTACATAATCTACATAATCTTTGTTTTTACATAATTCGCAGATTACGAAAATTTTAGAAGTTAAGTAATTGGTAGAGCTTGCAGCAGTGCAGCGTGAGTTCATTGTCGTCCTTATTGAGATCCAGATAGTCTAGAGCTGAATAGTTGTGACAATTTCTGCCGTCTACAGCGAAAAACCATTAACAGTCTTAGTTCCGAAAACCATTTTTCCCCTTTCTCCCTCATAATATTGAACTAGAATCTAGATCTAAATACTGGCGCGTGGTGGAAATTCCAGATGACGTTTAATCTTATTTCCCTTTCTAGGTTAGTCTGAGAGTGAGAAGGTATTAAGCTTAGAGTCCAGTTAAGACCCGTCTGTCCTCATAATAGTAATCTGATATTCTAAGTCATAATCGTTTAATGAAAACTGACGTCATTTTCGACTCAGCGAAAATACTTCCAGGGCTAAATCACTATGTGTTGTTTTAAGGATTGTCATATGAGTTCAGAATTTGTAGGAACGAACAAAAAAAAAAAGCTATTTCTAAGAAACAGAAAAAAAAGTCAGCGAAGAAGATAGTAGACCAGAGTTCCGCGGCATTGGCTGGTGTTTTGTCTCGTGACGGGACTGAAAGCACCAAATGGTGTATTAGTGTGTATTATACATGATGGTGTATGGTGTATGGTAAATGGTGGTAAATGATGGTAAATAGTGTATTATACATGATGTTGTTTTCGTTACAAGTTAATATTCCATCCAGTGCTTGTGTGGCAAAGTTTGTTGATATCGGTTTGATGTTTTGACGTGTTGGTTGTTGTTTTTTTTTTTCCATCAATATTGTCTCGGCTGAAATCTTTTCGTTCAGTTGGTCTTTCTCTTTCTCTCTCTCTCTCTCTTTCTCTCTCTCTCTTTTTCTCATTCTCTCTCTCTCTCTCTCTCTCTCACACACACACACACACACACACACACACACACACACGCACGCACGCACACACACAGACACAGACACACACACACACACACAGACACACACACACACACACACACACACACACACACACACACACATTTCGAAAATATAAACATACTCAGAAGGGACATAGATAGAGAGAAAGAGAAAAACAAAAGAGGACGGAGGGAGAGGACTTAATGTCTTCTTATCGATTTAGTCTAGACATCATGACGTAGAACCTCACTCCCCTCCCCCCTCTCCCTCACCCAACCATTCGCCCCCTTTGAGGTCTGCTCTCGGGTTTGTTAAACCAGTATAAAACCGCTCACATCTACCCTTCGCCTATTACGCCGTCTGGCTGTGGAAGTATTGCAGCTAGCGATCGATACGTCGGGACCACGGAGCAAATAAAAAGGACAAAAGTTGTTACTGACTGTTGATTGGTTGTATTCTAGTATATTGTTGGTGGCTAGAGTAATCTGATATCTAAGCGTGATTAAAATGAAGAATTAGTTTCCTTTCGGTACATTGGTGGCATTGGTAATAGAATGGTGAGGTGGACGAGGAGAAGGAAGAAGGAGAGGAGGAGAAGGAGGAAGACTAGACGGAAGATGTATAGGACGAGGAGGAGGAGGAGAAAAAGGAAGGAAGAGGGGAAGGAGGAGGGGGAAGGAGCGGAAGGGAGAGGAGAAGTAGGAAGAAGAAGGAGAAAGAGGAGGAGGAGGAGGATGAAGGAGAAGAAGAAGAGAAAGAGAAAGGGAGGTGAAGGAAGAGGAGGAAGAGAAAGTGGAGAAGGAGGGGGGAGGAGGAGGAGGAGAAAGAGAAAGAGGAGGCGAAGGAGGGGGAGGGGGTGGGGTGCTATTATATGGACTCTCGCGCTGTTTCCATATTCCTGTGGGTGTATTCCCCCTCAGTGACTCGACACACATATTATTTTCTCTCTCCCCTCCCCCGCTCTCGCTTATCTCCATACTGCATTAAGTCACACAGACCAATTAACCGTCAGCTTTAACTTTAGGCCAAAAAAAAAAAACATAACTGCACGACAGAATACACTCACTTTCAGGGCAGTTACTCTTTCCGAAAAAGTTACAAAAAAAAACCCCAAAAACTGTCCACGTGACTAAATTAGACCAACGGAGACCCCCGGGTGGCTAAAACAAGCCAGAGTCGTCCAGTTTTTGTTTACTTTGCTGCTGTGTTTTCCAGTCACAGCACTTGTTTACTAATAACTATAGGTAACATGAGATGCAGCCCGATCTAACCCGCACAGATTCATTTTCCAGGAAACCGTACTTAAAACGTTTGTGCTTTTCAGAATTTCCAAGAATTGTGGGGTTAGACCGGTCTGCGTCTCAGGTATCCATTTGTCGTAGAGCTTCCATTTTGTAAAAATATCGATGGATGAACAGATGTCCATCCTAGCACGCATGCAAAAAAAAAAATTATGGGTTAGACCGATCTGCGTCTGAGGTATCCAGTTATCATTGAGTCATTCAGGCTTGTGTTGTGGGTTTCACTCCAAGCTCATGGCAAATATGGCATTGTTTCCCCGAGATTTTCCTTGCTGGCTGATTCGGAAAGTGAATTAGACTACCCCTCTTTGACATGGTTAACTCTTAGTCGCCTTCCCCCTTCCTTTCCCCACTCAAAGGATTTTTTATGCCAGGAGACACTGTCTTTAAGTGCAAGAAGTGTATAATAATAAAATAATAATAACAGTAATAATAATAATAATAATAAGAAGAATAAGAAGAAGAAGAAGAAGAAGAAGAAGAAGATGAAGAAGAACAACAACAGTGCAGTTTATAAGTCTCATATCCAGGCTAATGTCCACTTACGTGACTTACTGTTATTACCCCAGCAGGCCTGATCACCCTAGAATATTCTCAGCTCCCTGGGGAGCATACAGTACCGCTGCCCTTTACAGGCGCTAATCGCTGGCATTCTGGCAATATCCTCCACTGCTAATATCCAGGTACTCATTTTACAGACGCGTAGACTAAGGAAAATGTTAACGAAATGCTTTCGCAAGGCACAACATGACCGCGGTCGGGAATCGAACCCACGATCTTGAGTCCAGCGTCATGATACAAACCAGTTACCTATCATTTTAGACTCTGGGCCATAGAACACCCGCACTGCCATCGCAGCTAACATTTCCAAAAAGCTAAAAAACGCATTCCATGTAGCTAAAGTAGGCCAGCTGAAGTCTTCCCTATGGCTAAAATAGGCCAGCGCGGCTGAGGTTTTATTTCCTTCACAGCTACGTCATTTCTAAGTACTAACTATAAGCATTACGTAATGGTACCCAATCTCTCGAGCATCACTGTGTGGCCCTGAAAAAGACGGGGTTGTTTGTCCTGCCTCACTGATTTGGAAAGGTGAATTAGCCCGCGGCACTATTCATCAACGGACAGCAGAACTTCGCGCTCACTTAATTGATCTGTCGACTCCACATCTTTTTCCTCCCTTCGGTCAAAATGGGGGCAAAAACGAAATTATATATTTTATGAATCATTGCTTTTCTTTTTTTTTCTACAACGTAACACGCAGACACACTCACATACACGCATACGAGCGCACGCACGCACGCGCGCGCGCGCGCACACACACACACACACACACACACACACACACACACCGAGAACATCATTTCGGGCATCAATTCTTTCTTTTGGAGGGAGAGTGTTATACAAGACAAGACTTATACAAGATACGGCTTTCTCTCAGAGTGCCATGGTATTTCGTAACAAGGGAAGCCGTGGAATTTTCGCCTTATTTTGGACCCGTATCCGCACAAAGACCTGTGATTAGCGGTACGTAAGTCTTGGCTTGATCCAGGGCATTTTTTTTTTTTGGAAGAGAAGTGGGCAGGGGAGAATCAGGGCGGGGAAACCTAGAGGGTGGATTGAAAAAAAAAGAACTGAGGTCTAGGAGAGTCAGGGAAAAACAGTACTTGGAGTGAGACACTAAGGAGATGGTGAGGCTTTTCTGGTGCAGAAAGATTACTTTCTTGTAGGAGTGAGTAGAAATCACATGTCAGTCAGTCAGTCAGGCAGCAGGCAGGCAGTCAGGCAGGCAGGCAGGCAGGCAGGCATGCACTCACTATCCCTCACTCACTCACTCACTCACTCACTCACGAAGGGTTCCAGTACACATGTCCTATGCGGATGGCTTTCCCCTCCAGTGACCAGACTATGTAATGATAGTCATTGCGTAAACCAGAGTGCTTTCAAGAGGATGGAAGCGGTCAATCTATGACACTTAGCGAGCAATCTTATTCTTCATCGCTGGCCTGTCCGGTCTAGTAATGGAATACCCGAGTAAGAGAGAGAGAGAGAGAGAGAGAGAGAGAGAGAGAGAGAGAGAGAGAGAGAGAGTCTGTGTATATGTGTGTGTGAAAGGAGGGAGAGATGTGAGTGAATGATTGAGTAATTGACGGATGGAAGAAATTGGTGAGTGAGTGAGTGAGTGAGTGAGTGAGTGAGTGAGTGAGTGAGTGAGTGAGTGAGAGTGAGTGAGTGAGTGAGTGAGTGAGTGAGTGAGAGTGTGAGTGAGTGGGTGAGTGAGTGAGTGAGTGAGTGGCCGATGTAACGGTTGATCGAGTAAGTTATTGAGTGAGCAAAGGGGAGAAAGATAAGAGTGAATGAGAGAAAGAGATAGAGAGAAGGAAGGTGAGTGAGGGAAATAACACGGGAAACAGCCATATTAAAGTACCTAGCAACTATCGACGTTCTTCACGTCTTTAAACGCTCCGAGATTTTTCCCCACTGGTGGACCAGGGGATGGTCACATTTATGTCCATTTATTGCTTAATCAAGAGCAGTGTGAACAGTGGAGGCGTTGATTGAAACATGGCGATGCTTGTAAATTTCATGGATGAGGAGGATGAAATGGAGGGGAAAGAAAAAGAAGAAAGAAATTTGGAAGAGAAAAAGGGTATGGCAGGGAGGGAAGGAGAGAGAGAGGGAGAGATGGATGGATGGATGGATGGATGGATGGATGGATGGATGGATGGATGGATGGAGGGATGGATGGAGGGATGGAAAGACGGATGGATGGGTGGATGGATGGATGGATGGGGAGGAGGAAAGGAAATGAGAAAACGAGAGAAAGAAAGGGACAAGGTCGGCCGAAACACGAGTACTGCAATGTAACGTATCCAGCTCTCAAAATTTACATATAGGCTATATCATGTTGGGATGATTCTGCGGCAAAGAAGAGCAAGAAAAGCGATGTTTTATTACATGTGTATTGTACGTAATGAAATGGGAACAGGTATGGTGGAAATACACATAGAGAAGAGGAAAAGAGAGAGAGAGAGAGAGAGAGAGAGAGAGAGAGAGAGAGAGAGAGAGAGAATAAAAGAATTGCTAGTGGTTAGCAACACGCATTGAAAGCCATTGATTAAACCGTGCGTGTCACACGACAGTCTCTCGCTGTGTGCTAACATCCTTCCAGCCGTCACATAACATAATCAGTCCTTTCTCTCTCTCTTCGTCTACACTTATGTCTGAAGTAAAGGTTCTCATACTTTGATGGCTTGAGTAACACCCCCTTCTCCCTCGCCCAGCCCAGCGACCCAGTAGACGCCTATCCAAAGTTTCAGTGGTCCACAGTCATTCTAAAATAGCTGATAGCGGAAGTGACACAGGTGTGAGTATGCTTTCATATTACAAAAGGAAAGATAACTCTGGCTTTGAGCCAATATAGTGATTATCCCCCTCCCACATATATATACGAATATAACATGAGTAATTCCTTTGGTGTCTTGTGTGCACGCAGTCCCTCACATCAGATCTAATGGAAGAACACTTGGCAGAGAAACTACTTGTGTTTGAAATAGCTAGCAGAAAGAAAGAAAGAAAGAAAGAAAGAAAGAAAGAAAGAAAGAAAGAAAGAAAGAACGAACAGTAATGGATTTTCATCCGACGACAACAAATTGTATACCCCACAGTATCACAGTATGAGAACCCACGGTCTAAAATTTCAAAGTTATTAGCTGACCTAACCCTGCTGGGCTGTTTGGAATCGATACATAGAGTGCCACATTATCCAAGATGGCGCCAATATAGTGTGTATCGCTTGTTTTGTTACCGGCCACAAATTAAATTCTTGCACTCCTATACACAGATTTTTTTTTATTTTTCAGCTGTAATTTGAGGACGCCAAGTTTTGTGTCCAAGCACGTGATGTGTCTCCGATTGATTTATGAATCTTGTCAGTCTAGACAGTGTCTGAGTTCCTGGGAATCCAAGTTTCCTTTTCTAGTCTGCCAACCTATGTGGTATTTCCTTTAACTACTTGCACTGACGCAGCAAGATTTGTCTGCTTACCTGACTATCTGCCTGCCTGCTTACCTACCTGATTACCTGTCTGTCTGCCTGTCTGCCTGCCAGCCAGCGTTTCTGTCTGTCTGTCTGCCTGCCTGCCTGCCTATCCTCTTCCTTTCTTCCTTCCTTCTTTCCTTCCTCTGTGTGTTTGTTTTCATGTCAGTCTGTCCCCCCTGCTCTCCTGTCCGTCCGTCCGTCCGTCCGTCCATCTACTTGCCTGCCTGCCTGCCTGTCTGCCTGCAGGTTGTTGACATTTATTTGCATTAGATCTGCAGTGTGCGCTCTTACCACTTCACTCTGTCATCGTGTTCCAGCATACAGCAATCTTCATCCTGTCAGTATGACTTAACCAGCTCTTTCTCTCTTGTTCCTTCCCTGTCTCCATTCTTTATGTCTCGCAAATTTGTGTGACAAGGCCTTAAAGCTGCACCATCCGATCGCTACCGTCAGGAGGCAGCCCTGCCTGCATACTGCCATGTCCGCTGTCTCGACCCTGATGAATTTGCTTTCATAAGTCGAATATTTAACATTTTTATATCAATTTTCTTGACCGGAGCGTTTTTAAGGACAGTAAACTAGCGGTCTTCAAAGTTTCTATGCAGTATGATATTATTGAAGTATCCTATCATGGTTCACGTCTCCTTTTATACCTTCGGCGGGCCTTTAAGATGCTCTCTGTCTGCCACTAATGATAATAATATGATTGAGCTCTTCATTTACTGTCCACAGTTCTCTCTCTCTCTCTCTCTCTCTCTCTCTCTCTCTCTCTCTCTCTCTCTCTCTCTCTTATTCCGAGAACAGAAAGGCTCTTGACATTTAGACTGATTACACTAACAGTCTTTTTTACCCTTTCTCCTTTATGGACGCATAATGCCAAGCTCCTTTGTGCCGTCTGAAATGAGATCCATGCACCATAACATAGTCAGCAACAACAAAACAACAACAACAACAACAACAACAACAACAACAACAACAACAACAACAACAACAACAACAACATCATCATCAACATCATCATCAACAACAACAACAACAATCACAGCAGTAGCTACAACATGTTTATTAATCATGCCCAGACCATACTGGGCGGTATATGGGCGGTCAAAATAACATTTAACTAAAGGCGGGACAGACACGAGACACGAGAGCATAGACAGTACATCATCACTGACAATAAAAACACTTAAGTATAAATATATAGTATTGTTCACAGTTTCTTAGAAGACTTACTCTCGTTTTTGGCTGCGTTTGTTGCTTCAGCTTTGAGCGCTGGCATCATAAAACACAGTGTTATCTCTTTAGGACAGATATTTATATTTTGGCCGGACAGCCAGACTACATCATTAAGAGTATTTTGGCCGGACAGCCGGAGCATGAGGTTTCCACGTGTGGCAAAACCCAGGATCATGGTCCTCACCCATCGAGAATTTAAAAAAAAATGAACCATTAAAAATTGGTTCGTTTAAAGGTAGAGTATTTCGGATTCTGGGGTCAGCTCCGCTGGGCTAGAAAACAGGTTGTCGGTATGAATAAATTTTAGTATGAATAAATTTTAGTACATAATCTGAGGATGGAAAAAATCTGGCAGTGAGATAGAGGAAATAAATTTGAAAAATGTGTGTCTTGTTAAAATATGATCCGGCCAGAAAACCTCGTAAAGAGTATATTCTAGCTATTCAGCATACTCGCTCCAATTTCTATAGTCCGCGTGTAAATCTTAGATGCAGAAGTATTGCCTTTTTCTCCTTCTTCTTTTTCTTCTTCTTCTTCTTCATCTTCTCTTTCTGCTTTCTAGTCTAAGCAGTTATCCCTGGTGTCTTCATCTAGGAAGATCATTGTTGGTTGTTTGGGGTTTTCGAACAGAACAACCACTTTAGTGGAAGACTTTAAGAAGCTGAAGCAACCAGTCTTCTCCTGTAACAAAAGATGTGATGATTGGACTGTGCAATTGAGGTTTTAGATTGTAGAAACTTTTCTTTTCCACCAAAAATGTTTTGATGAAAAATTATTCACGATTTACAAAATCATCAGGCAGAGTACGACCTAGTAGAGTCAACAATATCTAGTTGTGGGACAAGATTGCATTTTTAAAGTATCGCGGTAATCAAATTTCGAGTTGTAAGTGTCGAAAGTATCCCCTCCATTCTGGTACTTGGTACGCGGTAGGCATTTCGATATTCCAGATACTTCCGATCCTTTGATACCTCTAAAATTTCCATTAAGCAGATCGATAGTTAGTTTGCACCAAGGCTCGGAGGAGGATCGAAAGAAAAACTCAACATTTTACAACTCCATTTGATACCGCGCTAGGTTTTGAGGAGAATGTGTGAGAAGACAGGTAGTTAATTTAGTACTAAGCATCGGAAAAGGATCGAAATTATATTCCATACTTCCGATACTTTCGATACGGAATTTAAATAACTAAGTATTGGAAGTATCGACACTCAGAAACGATGCGGCCCACTACTAATCGAACCACCATTTTTGTTTGTTTGTTTCCAGAACTCCATGAGTGAGATTGCAGCTCTGTTCACCGATTTCTTCCGGGATCTGGATGTAGTACCTTCGGATATTGTGGCCGGACTGGTTCTACTGAGAAAACACCAGCAACAGAGGATGAACTCGATCATATCACAGGTAAGGTTTGGGGTGGATGGATGATCGAGATGGGATGGGGGTAGTGGGATCGACTGAATCGGTAGGATGGGTAGGTTGCTTGGTTAGTCGGTCGATCTGTCGGATGGCTGGATGGTTTGCTGGCTGGCTGGCTGACTGGATGGATGGATGGATGGATGGATCCATGGATGGATGGATGGATGGATGGATGGATGGAGAGACGGATGAGTATTTGGTGCCTGTTGCTTGATGAATAGGTTAGTGGGAAAATGTTGGTATAATTTGTATTGCTAGTCGATAGTTTGACTGTTGGCGGGGGAAGGGGAGGGGGGCGCTTGAACGGCTCTCAGCGTCTAGATGCTTTGTCAGTACAGCGTGATTTTGGTTTATTGGTTGGCTGTTGCATTCATTCATTCATTCATTCATTCATTCATTCATTCATTCATTCATGGTCATCATGGATTATGTCACATTTCTTCTGAATTCGTGAAGTGATATGATCTTATCAGTCTGTCGCTCAGATTAGTCGATCCATCAGTACTTGTTAATCGAATTGTCACTAAGTGACGCATAGCCGTTTGGCTCGATGGAATGTTCTGAATATATCTGATATCGATAATCACTTCGTTAATTTATGCCACTATAATGTGTGTAGCAAATTTTCTTTTATATGGCTTGAAATTTGAACATATATTTAATAATTTAGTGTTGGGTATCGTTTATGTCATCGATACAGTGTATATTTAGCTGTTACGGACATTCGATTACTTTATTTTGTATGTTGGGACCAGTGGCCGTATGCATAACCGTTACGTTAGTTAACACACAGAGGTAACCACGGGAAACTCCCAAAACAGTAGTGTTCACATGGTTAACGCAACACGTTAACTAACGTATGGATTATGCATACGGCCACTGGGCTTTTTGTGCACATCATAGCCTACAACATCTACGCGTCCATGTCCCTGGATGATGGTGCTATACGGCATGCATTAAACCAATCACATCAAGATGTAAGGTTGGCGCTGCGAAACTAAACGTGCTTTACATTCTTAGAAGCCGCTGTTAAAGATCGATTTAGTAATCGAAGGGTAGGAGGTAGATAAATCTAGCAATGTCCCTTCGTACAGTTAGAGCCATAAATCGCCCCTCTTTCACGCTCCATTCTTCTCTCTCTTTATCATCATTTTCCAGTGGCTGAAATCCAGTGGGAAATAAAAGCAACATTAAGCTTAATTGGCCGTCAGAGACAGCAAACTGACGATAAACAGGTCGTCTTTCTCATAGAAAAGTGCACTATCGCACTATATAAATTTAAGGCTTTGGTGATTCGTCACTTTGTAAGAGGAACCACAAATTTTAAGAAATGTCAGAACAGTTACAGAGCTTCCGATCTTTGGAAATATTTGTTGTACCTGGTCACCCTAGCGACTTAATTGTTTCGCACGCCGTGTAGTTAGCGAGCGACCCAAAATTGGTAATGAGAAAACATGTGAGACGCGTGTATGTGTTCCTGTTTGAGTGCAGTTGTACACAGTGACTGCTCACGTGAGCCAATTATGATAACGTGATTTTTAACGAGTTGAAAGTGTACTAAGTGGACATAAGAGGTTTATTTATCTTAAGAACAGAGCAAAAAGTGTGTGCACATGCACTTGCGGCATGTGTAGTGCCAAAAAATAAAGTTTCTATGTTTTGACATGTTACAGTAGTTGAAAACACGAATTTAAAAAAGCGAGACGTAATTTCTGATTGAATTGGGTCAGTGATGGACGAAACGAGGTCAGAGTAAGGCAAACAACAGCTTGCTCGTATCAGTGTTGTGTTGATGAATACAGAGCAAACTGAAACTTATGTTTGGTTATGACAGATAATATCCATACTGACATGTATAATATAAAGATGTGTTCCACAGATCAGGTCATATGCAGATATTGGTGGTGTTTTGTGCAGAATTTTAAGCCGGTTCAGTTGATATTATCAAAATTCAAGGACGAAAAACTTAAGTAAACTTATCATGAAGAATATACGCACTTCAGGCCAGCGGAAAGATAGTATCCAGTCCGGGTTTCTCCAGACATTTTGACCAAAATATGTCAGCGTGGACGACATTATTATTATTTAGAGTAGCAGTGACGGACCACAAAATATCGTTTGTCACAGTTTCACCCATATTTAATATCAAACTCACAGTTAGAGAGAAATATAAAGAGTGCAGCCATTACGACCGGTCATAAGATGAACATAGGGTGACCGTAATGTAGGTCAGGTGTAACTCAAACGAAGTCAAAGGAAACAAAGATAACTACTGCGCTGACTATCTGGGGTTTGATAGAGGCTTTTCCTGTTCATTTGAAAGGCTTCGTATCGAAAAGCCGTGTTCTTTATTATGGTGGCCGAGGCTCGTGTTGTTTGTTGGCTTCAACACGGATCTCAAAAAAGAAATATCAGAAAATGCTTGAACTCGCATATTAGGCGAAAAAAATTAGTACGTCCCTCTTGCTCGGAGTCTTCATTAGCTTACCATGATCCCACCTGCACTTTGATGTTCAAGTGTGTTGTTGCGATACTCTTGATGCGTGCACGCTTCTCTGTGGAATTTTGCAGATTCCTAGAATGATTCCCACGTAATGAAAATTTCGTGTGTATGTGATTGACCAGGTAAACAAGAGCAGTGTTACTTGAATGATTCGCACACTGATCTTCTAGTGTTGGGATTGCAACAAACAGCTGTCTGTTTATATGTATCATCTCTTCAAAATAATGATTATACTTACAATCATTTACAATA
>JAWQUT010000481.1:221354-261385 GCA_033807755.1 Ellobium chinense
GGGGAGGCAGGAAGGAGGGGGCCAAGACGGAATGGAAGTGGTTTAATAACATTATATAGACATTCGCAGGAGACGAGTTTTTAAGGAAGAACATGTGGGCACTGTAATTTATTAGTCTGGACTGTATTGCACTTGAAGGATTCACAGATAGCAATAGACATGTCTCCTCTGTAATGCCGGTGGCAAGGAAGAGGCATCATTTGAAAATTATTAGTTCCCTTGAATAGATCCAACATCTGATGCAAGGACAGTTGACTCTTTATTTTACACAGGCAAACGCACGGAAGAGTTAAGTCTTTCTTCTTTCTTAGGTCTTCATATCAATAACCTCCGGTGAGTATGCAGGGGTGATTAACTCGCGGATGCACACATTAAATTCCCTTGCATGTCTTTCACTTTTGATGAATTTATGCAGAGAATGTCACTTCCGATGTGCTTATTTGCTTAATATATCGACTAGCCAAAAATGGTTACTTCCCTTGTGTGCCTTATAGTTTCCAGTGGGTACGCAGGGGGAGTGGGAGGAGTGAACTGTTCCATGCAGTTGGTCTTTTGTTTACTAAGAAGTCTCTTGCGACTTCCGGTGCTGTTTTCAGCTGACATATCAGTCTTCCACTCGGACTCGTCCATTAGAAATGAAAGTATAAGGGATGCAGACACATGACTGTGAAGATCAGCAAGTGGAGGAATGGACAATTGGATTCCTTCCATCATTCAGCTGTGAGCGGCTGATATGCTCTTGTAATATTGTGGTTGTGAAAGAATTTATTTTTTTCATTTCCACTAGGGATGGGAGGTTGTGCAATGTCATATGAATAAGGGGGAAAATGTAGTTCCAACTAAGCATCATTCTTGACACATATAACTTGCGGCCAAGGATTAGGTCTCTTTCTGTTAACTGAAAGAATATGAGAAAAATGAGATTAAGGATGTTGTAAGTTGGATTCCCCAGGGTAGCAACCATGTGTACCCTTATGTTCAGGAGTGCTCAACATTCCGTCGTCCATTTATTACCAGCTGAGCGCGTCCTGCTTCTGTATTTATACTCTCCACCACTGCTAGCTAGATCTCCTCTGTTCCAACTTTCAATTCATTTTTATTTTTTTGACTCCTCAGGGTAGCACCCATGTGTATCAGTGTCTGTTCAGAGGTCTCGTCTTACCTCAGACCAAGTTTCTCCAACTGAGCCAGTTTCTGTGCCCAGAATTCACTCTCTCTGCCTCAGTTTGATCTTTGGTGTAATGTTGATTACCTGACTTCCCAGAGTAGCAACAATGTGTACCAGTGTCTTTCTGGGTGCTTGTCACACCACAGGCCAAGTTCTTTCAGCTGAGCCAATTCCTTGATACCTTACATATCTCAGTCACTGCCAGATCTATGTTTGATCCATGTCTTTGTGTCTGACTCCTCAGGGTAGCAATGATGTGTATCAGTATCTGTCAGGAGTGCCCATCACACCTCAGACCAAGTTCCTCCAGCTGAGCCAGCCAGACGTCCTGGAGAACTTCCAAAAGGTCATCCACTATATGAGATTTGCCCTGGCTGTCTATGGTTGGCCTGTCTACATCATGATGCATCCAGGAACCTGGTGCTGCAGTCTCTTACCATTGTTGAGGTGAGACTTTGTCAGCTGACGCACATCTCAATTTTTTGTTTGTTGTTCAGTCTTTGTACAAGCTATGCAGATTTCTTTCTGGTTTTCAGAATTCAGGCATCTGAAAATATATTCATACAGGGCATGTCTAGAAGAATGTCACGTCAAGTTATGCTGTAAGCTTTGACTTGACAGCAGTTAATGAACCCGAACTTGTTGTTGTAAAGTCAGAGATTTTCAGAAGTTAATGTGCTTGATATGACATTCTGTTGGAATTTCCAATTGGGGTCCGCTATGGTAACATTTTGGTGAACGCCTGGGGTAAAGAATGAAGCAAGTAACTAGAATCTAAGAGAACAGTGTTGCAGTTATTGTGAACCTTTTCTCTGTTTCCATGTCTGGATGTATTTGAAGTATTATTGTCAAGATTTGTTTTGTGTTAAATAGATTATGAATTATTATTAGTTCATTATCTGTGGACAGCATTAAAGTCAAGATTTCATAATGTTACACTCATGTTATCTTTTTTCGACTGTAAAATGGGTACCTGGCTATAGGTTGTGGAAGATATTGTCAGAATGCTAGTGGTCAGCGCCTATAAATGGCAGCGGCACTGTATGCTCCCCAGGGAGTCGAGAAAGTCTTAGAGTGATCAGGCCTGCTGGGGTAATAATAGTGTGAAGTCGCAAGAGCGGGCATTAGCCTGGATATGAGACTTATAAACCGCATTATTATTATTATTATTATCTGTATTAAACATTGATATTTATCTTCACAGACATTGCACAGTGAATATAATCACCTCACAAGCAAAGAACTGGTGTATATTTCAGGTGCTGTTGCTGCAAGAAGCAACAGAATGTAGAGATAGTGGATGACAACTGTTGTCTGTGTAACTTCAGTACAGCCAAGAGAACCAGTGGACTGCACAACTTGGATCTGGTCTACTGTACCTACCACGTGGATGTAAGCTGTGCTCATCTGTGTCATGGTCTGTCTGCTAATCTGGCCATGAACGGTCAGCATATCTGTCAGTTCATACATTTGACTGTCCAATGCTTGCCTGTCTCAGATGCCATGCCATACAATTCTTGTCTTTCTTGTTGGTTTTTGTCTATCTGTCTGTAAGTTATTTGTTGGACCAGGCATGTTACTTTACATTACAACTACCCCAGCTGCTCATTTCATAGCTTTCTCACCCCTTCTGTAAAGCACACACAAACACTTCCATTATATAGGTCTGTATTTCACCATAATACTAACTTTGCCTGATTGAGTTCTTGTACGTCAGTGTTGCTTTCATTTTCAGATCGGAGAGACTCCTTTCTTTGTTGCCCTAGACCATGAGTACAAGAAGGTTGTGGTTGCAGTCAGAGGCACCTTGTCCTTGCAGGTAATTTCACGCTACAAGAATTTTAGTTTAAAAAAAAAAAATTATTGAAAAATTCATGGACGGCAGTGAGGCCCTATTATTTTTTTCTGAAACTCACTCCCCAGAACATATTCATGTAAGACTCTTTCAACTGTTGTCAGCATCATCCATATTCATAGGAAAGGTTGCTACCCAGTAGTAAACTTAGTAGCGCACATGTAGAACCTTACAAATTTGAATTCCTTACATTCTCATTGCAAAGCTTTTGCCCCTGGCTTTAAATTATGTCTATCTTAAAGTTTTCTCATAAACTCAAATTCTGAGCCAGTCCCCCGATTCTGCAGTAGATTTGTTAGTTGAGAGCTTGCGCATTAACTCTTTCTATACCATATACTGATATATTGGTGGGCGAGTCGTCGCCATTTTGACCATACACCGATGTATCGGTGTTTGTAAGTGGCCTTACAAATTGTTTCGTATTTGTATGGCTTTTATATTCGTTATATTCGTGTGCTCATGACTTTTGCCTTCAAAATGATAAATAATGATAAATGATAACATCATACCCTTTTGTCATCTTTGAGCCTTTCATTCACTCTTGAAATGGCCTAGTGTACATTTTTTTCCTATAGACCAAGTATTATAGTGGTCATTACCCCATATGGCATGTGGTATAGAAAGAGTTAATGATGGGATCTCTCACCATTGTAAACATGAAACTGTTGCATCAGTGCTGAAGGTTTCTTTGATATCATTCAGCGCGCAGAGTGAAGCGGAAGTTCTCAAGAATCATTGTATGTCTTAAGTTAGAGATATTATGTTGTTTATCATATTTGTTTTCAGGATGTTTTGACAGATCTGAAGGCTGAGCCTGAAACTCTGCCACTGGATCCACCAAGAGATGACTGGCAGGGACACAAGGTAGATGATGGGTAGTGGAATATGGAGAGGAGGAGGAGGAAGAGAATAGAAAGATGAGGTTGAAGGTGCACTGGGAGAGAGGAGAAGGAAAAGACACTGGAAGAGAAGAACAAGGAAAGAGCAGAATGAAGAAGGAATGGTCGGGGAATTGGGATAAAGTTACAGGGAGTTGGGAAGATGAAAGTTGCTGTCAGTTTCTATTCAACACAGTCATAAGAGAGGGAGGGAGATTGAAACATTTGCATTTCATATTTTCTTTCATGCTCTTGAACAGTATCATTATTATCATTTAAACGAACAAGCAATACCTCAAAACATTGTGATATCTTACACAGTATCATACCTACAGTTAATAACAATAGCAATAATAAGAATGATGGCAGTTTCATCATTATTACAAAATCTTCTAGCAATAAATCTGTGATGGATGCAAGGAGCAATTTGGAGCAAGGCAAAAAAAACCATGAACAACAAGATAAGAACCATAAACAATAGCAAATACAGTAGCAGCATCTGCTCAGACACCAAAACGCTATGCACCATGAGCTAATAGTTTGATTTCATGAACCATCATTCATTTTGTATTTCATCTGTTATATTGTTTAGGGCATGATTCAAGCAGCCGTGTACATCAAGAAGAAGTTGGTGAATGATGGAATTCTTCAGATGGCATGGGAGAGAGATGAGGTAATGGCGGGACAAGGACCCTAGTTCAGTACTAAGTGGATGGATTCAGTCGTTTTTATTATTATCTATTATAGTGGAAGGGAAAAACCACAGTACCCTCTTCCCCCCAACCCAGCCCCCTTTTTTCAATCTAGTCAGGTAGACATAAATGCTCAGGACTTGTTAATTTGGGCTGCTTGTATTTTACAGATACTGTTAACATGATCATTATTTTTTCTTCAGTGAGACATTCTCCACTTTTCTACTGCTACCTTTTGCATTCATTATTTTGTTTGAGCTTGTTATTTTTTTCTATATGGAAAAAAATTCACAATGATAAATCATTCTGCTTTCAAAAAAGGAGAGATCTTTAACTGTGAGAATGCATCCTTGTGTCATGTAAAACCTCAATGAACTACTTTGTTTACATCCGTCGTGATAACATTTTAAAATTTTGCATCATGCTGCACTTTTATTTTGTCAACTTGTTTACCTAGAGTTTAGTTTCCCCATCGAGGCATGCCAGGTATTTGAATTATATTTGAATGATGAAATGTATTAATTAACTCTAAAATTTATGCATAGTCTTAAATGATAGTCAGGGGTTAATTTAGAAGTCTGTTGGAAACAGCATGCAAAGAATTTGAAATTTTGGGTAACCGGACTGGAGTTGTCTTTAGAGGTAACATAATGCATCTGGTTCTTTAAAAATCTGTCATTTAAAGGTCAGATCTAAAGCCATGCATAATTATGCTCTTGAGATATAACATGAGATATGAAGTTTGAAATGGGAGCAAGAAGTAGGATGATGTGGAATATTTACACATGGGATTTGCAGTGTTCAGACCGTTTCAAAAAGGCTGTGACTATTGACCTTATCAGCTAGATATGAAAAAAAATGGAGTTCGAATAGTCCAGGCTATTTCATATTTTCTTTTTGTTAGACAGTTAGCGAAAATACCTACAGAACTCAATAGTATGTTTTCTTAATTGTGTGTTTGATTATTACTATGTCAAGTAAGATACTAACCAAAAATGTAGCTATGACATTGTCTTGCTTGTGGAAATGTAAACGTATCAGTAAATCTGTTAACCAACTTTTAGTTTAGCCAGAATTATCCATTGTCAGAATGAACAAGATTTGTTGCATTGTGTTTGATGATTTTTGTAATTGTTTCTTGTTTTAGGCTTATACCAATAGCACTGACTGGTTGAGATCGGTAACTTCCTTTTTGTTTTGGTTGTTGGTTTGTGTTCCCTCACTGCATGTAACCCACTTCTTGCCATAACCATCAGCTGTAAACCAGTGAACATCAACCATTGCTTAGCTCTTTTCAAAAGTTTGGTTTTGGAGAGACAGTGCACTTTTGTCTTCAACTGTAGATATGATATGCAAACTGATTATTTTTTTCTTCTTTGAAAAGTCTTCAAGGTAATGTGGTTTTCAGTCATTTTTACAATTTGGCAGGACTAAGAGTTAATACATTTTGTTGAGAGGGTTCAGATGATAATTCTAAATTTGAGAAGACATTTGGGAAATTGTTCAAATTTCTCTGAATGTGCAAGTGAAAAATCAATGGGCAGATCTTAACTCAGTGAGAAAGAGTTGTTGGCTCAACAATCATCAACAAATGTCCTCATTTGCTGCAAGCTTACCACAACAGATTAGTGCTTGGGACAAAAACTGGGTGAGAATGGTGAGTAGTATATAAAGTGATCAGATTGTGATTCCACGTTCAAAAATGTGATGAGCAAGAACCAAACAGTGTTATTTTTTTTACTCTGTCGCCTTGCACTGCTGTGTCAACTAGAGCTGCTAATGTCTGCCTGTAGTTTCAGGAAGAAAAATACTGCACTAGATAATTTAATGGAGTTGTTGAATATAGCCCTCATTCTAGGTGACACTAAATGAAGCCAGGTCATAAGAGCAAATATGTAACTATGACTTGATGAAACTTGGGAAATTTGGGAAGAATTAGTTTGATGAGAGTCGGATGGGGAGAAACTACAGTCAGGATAATTTAATCGATGTTAGAAGCTTACAGCATGTTATCTTCACAAATGTTCATGCTATTTAAGTCCACAATCATCAAGTCCGGAATCATCAAAATCACAATGCGTCCCTTCAAATACTTCGTATCTTGTTTTCCTCATTTTATCATAGCCATAGCTTCTCTTGCCTTATATCTAAACACAACTTGTAATAACCTGCTGCACCTTCTATCCTGCTTAATGTCTTCCCTTGTCTCCTGCAGTGTTTTTGGCTTTCACAGCTGTTGCTTTATGCACTGGACCCGTCTGTATACATTTACCTCTGTATATTTGTTCCTGTTGAAGTACAGGGTTATAGTCCATTAACAACATCATATGATATCGACCAAATGTGCCGACAGTGATGCTGCTCCAATGATGGCTTGTGGTTTCCTGTGATATGCTGTAATTTCTGTGCTCTGCTATTTCCTGTTATGCAATACAATATCATCATGCTTCTTCTTTATGCCACAGTTGTGGGCTGCTCTTCTTGTGTGGGTGGTTTGGCTCAATATGTTTGTGTTGAAGAAGGAGGGGTTTCTCTATGTTACAGCTGTAGGTTCTTGTGTGGGTGGTTTGGCCCAATATGTTTGTGTTGAAGAAGGAGGGGTTTCTCTTTGTTACAGCTGTAGGTTCTTGTGTGGGAGGTTTGGCCCAGTATGTTTGTGTTGAAGAAGGAGGGGTTTCTCTATGTTACAGCTGTAGGTTCTTTTGTGGGTGGTTTGGCTCAATATGTTTGTGTTGAAGAAGGAGGGGTTTCTCTATGTTACAGCTGTAGGTTTTTTTGTGGGAGGTTTGGCTCAATATGTTTGTGTTGAAGAAGGAGGGGTTTCTCTATGTTACGGCTGTAGGTTCTTTTGTGGGAGGTTTGGCTCAATATGTTTGTGTTGAAGAAGGAGGGGTTTCTCTATGTTACAGCTGTAGGTTCTTTTGTGGGAGGTTTGGCTCAATATGCTCATGTTGGGGAAGGGGAAGGAGGGAAAGGAGTGTGGGGCCAATGATTATGATGAATCTCTCCCTTGTGGGTCGAGAAATTTGAGCCCCATCAAGATAATTTGCCCCTGATTCCCGGTATTACTAGGAACAACCATGTTTAACCAGTGGCAAATAACAAAGTTGGCCTTCTCATATGTATGATATAAAAAAAATGTCATTGAGCAACAAGCCAGATCCGTTCATTGAAGCAGGCTCAGGTCATGTAACAAAGTAACATGTTATAAAATAATGTGGTATAACAAAGAAAATAATGTGTCATGTTTGATCCAGTCATAGTGAACAGTGTAATGCATTAACAACAATTTGTAACAAAAGTAACACATAGGTCATCATTTTTTCATTACTTTTGATTTTAAGGAACAGGAAACGAAGGAAAATATTAAAAGAAAATGAAAGAAATGAGTGATTTAAATCCTCATTTGGTCTTCTTCGCTCAGATTGGAAGTAGTGGAAGAATAACAAGAAAAAAGTTGTTACAGCTGGCTCATGAAGCCTATAGACCATTAAAGGTCTAGGGCTGTTGATACTGACCTCTACAGCTTAGATACTGATTGGTGCTAGCATCACAGTGGCAGAAGTAATGCCTCTGTAAAACATTTCTGGAAGCGGTGTCGATAGGCTTGTCTTACTTCATGTTGAATTGTACATGAAACATATATATATGATAAAAAGACCAGGAAGGATTGAAATCAGCTCTAAACAGCACCATTACAAGGCTGATGTACTGTATTATTGTTGCCTTTAGTCTTCACTGTTTGCTTTGACTGACTGACAAGACCTGTTAGGTGTTAGGGGTAGATATTTGCTTCACAGCCTAAAAAACACATTATCCCTCTGCTGGAATGGTGGGATTTTCATGCTGCTTATGCCGTGAATACACATGCTGTATGATATCATAAAGCCAAAAAAAAAAATCTAGCAGATGATTGGAGTGGATACATGCGCAAACCCTCTGGACTAGTCATCAGTTAGTCTGTCTCGCTTTATAACATCACACAACACAAGTAATGGTAGCGTACACGGAGCTAAAGTTCTGATATTCCAGTAATGTTTTCTCAGAAACTGTCTGGAGAAAGAAAAAATATAAATTTGATGAAAAGTAATGTGGACCTGATACACCTAAAGCAAATAATTATCCCTATCCTTTTAAGCTATATCGGCTTTGCACCATAAAGTTAATGAAAGAATCTAGAGTCCTGAAATGTCAGAGACTTACTGGGTATATTGGTGGTAAATTCGCACTCAGTCAATAATGTTGGAGTACTGGTATTGTTAGAAAATTGAATGCTTCAACATCATGAGTAGACCATAAGCATTTATAGTGTCACTAGCTATATTATCCCTGTTTGACATGCTCAGTAAGGGAAAGCATTTTGAATTCATTAGTGTGGGTGATAGCTCTGAGAAATAGCTTCCGATTTTGATGTTGTCAAAACAAAACATTGTTGAAAAAATTTTCTTGTTATGCTTTACAAAAGCACTTAGTGCTGTGCTATGAAACAGAAGTTGTGAATGACATGTACTAGAGATGAAAATAATATGGGGGTCATGTTGTCACTCCTATTGCAATGTGCTTTATGATGAAACATTAGTACTGTATTGAGCACAATTTAGATCTTTGCAAAGGGAAGGATAATATGCTCAAACATTTGTATTTAATTTTAACCCATATGACTGTAGGTTGCTGTGTAGGGATTCTCATAAAATCGTTTATATTACGGATCAGTCTGAAGTTTGTTCATCCCGATAGACCACAATTATCAAGTCTTTATTGCCCAGTCACTCTGTTATTAATATATTGTAGATCTCACACTTTCTTATCTGTTGTTATTGCTTATATTTTTCTGTTCTAAAACATAGCACATCCTCATACTCACTGTATCCAAGTATGGTTTAATTATATGCAATCTTATTCATGCTAATGCTTGGCAGCACAGATTTTTTAGCTTCCATAATTAGGGTGGAAAAATAACAGTCTTCGTATAAGAAACATCACACAAAAGTTGTTATCACTGAGTGATGGAGGAATCAAAATGTTAAGAGAAATCTATATTATTGAGAACTTGTGCATTAATAATGGAATCTCTGACTGTCATAAGAATTACGTTAGTGTATTGGTGCTAAATGCACCCTTTGTAGCGTTCAACATGCAGAATTAATATAATTTTTAGGGGGGAGAAAGATCCCATTGTTTTATGTGCAAGCTCTCAGCTGTATCAGTCCTGTCGGCAAGAGAAGAAATCATACATCTGTCATATTAATGATATAGGGTGTCGTTTTGTTTGGCTGATTAAACAACCAGTATTAGTTAGCATTATTAGATGTGTCATATCATTGTTTTGCTAGACTATAGTGGTTATTAATTCTAGCCATTTAAGTCAGAAAGGCAGATATCCATTCACATTGAAGAGTTTTATGTGAAGCACAGTGCATGCCTTTAAAACACATTTAGTGTTCAGTACACTCAGTGAGATGTTTTTTCTCTCTATCATCTTAGGAAAGAGAGACAGCGAAATATGACCTAGTGTTGGTGGGTCACTCCCTCGGTGCTGGGACAGCGGCCATCTTGGCCATTCTGCTTAAGGCCAGCTACCCTAATCTACACTGCTACGCTTACAGCCCTCCTGGTGGCCTCCTGACGTAAGGAATTGACATGAATTTCATGATATCAGTGACATTTGGGAACGGCCTCACCCATCATCTCCCAACATACACAACACAACACAACACAACACAACACAACACAACACAACACAACACAACACAACACACTGTACAGGGTAATTCCTCTGAGCAGGTGCAGAGAACTTGTCAGTGACACGATATGGCGTTTAGCCAAACAGTAATAGCTCAAGATGGCTGGATCAGTAACAACAATAACAGCAGCAGCAGCAGCAGCAACAACAACAACAAAAAGAACAACAACAACAACAAAAACCACAACAATAACACGAGAGAAGAATGAGAAGAATATTGAAGCTGGCACTGATGAATAAGAGCTATTTACTCTCCTCTTGCACTGCATTTTTTCCCAGCACCAAAAAAAGTGAATGAAACTTTTTTTTCATTCAGGTACCTGTAATTTAAATTGCAACTGTTAAATTTCTTGATCAGAAACATACATCTTGAATTACTTTATGTTTTTCACTACTAAATCTGTCATCTTTTCCTTAAGTTTTTGTTGTTGTTTATTCTGCAGATTGCCTTGCGTGGAAGAAACCAAATCATTCATCACCTCCGTTGTTGTTGGAAAAGATTGTGTGCCAAGGTAAAGGAGAAAGCACTGATTCCTGACCAAAGGGCTGCGAGGAATGATAAAGTCTGTTGAACTGTTCGATTGTCCATTCAGTTCCTTAGGTCACAAGCAAAGATTTTGAAATTCACATCCACACAAGTGTAAATTTAATAGGATCCTTTTGCTAACAAGGAAATATTCTTTAAAAACTCCCCATGAGTACCACCATCCAGGGAAAATGAAAACTGCACCAACTGAAAAGTGTGGAGTTTTATCAGAGATATTGCAGATCCAGCACTGAAAACAGGATGTCTTACATTTTGGGTATCCAGTTGGAAGATAGGGGCAAGTGTTAATCTAATCTGGAAGAGTTGAAAGTCCAGTCATAAACATTAACTCATTCCATGCCAATCGACGATATATCGTCGATACACGTTGCCGTGGCTGATATCAAAATCTTCTTTTGTTTTGCTACAACAGGTCTGGTTTGAAACTGTTTAGTACTCATAATGCAATGACAACACTTCCTAAACTCCCGTTCATGAAATCGGCGTTAGTTTTGAGTTGTTGGATGCGATTTTTCTTTAAAGTAAGAAATAGTACTTTTAGAAAATAGTGGCCTGGCAAAAACGTGGAAAACATACTGGCATGGAATGAGTTAAATAAATTGTTTAGAACTTCTCCTTGTATACTGATGTTCATTAAACCAGATGCTGAAAACAGGGATAATGAGGGTCATTGCATGTAGCTTGGCATGGCTAGGTATTGGCACTTCTCAGTATTATCTTTATTTTTGTGTCTCACTGTCTTTCATCTCAGGGTTGGCTTGCCTCAGTTAGAAATGCTGAGAGCTGATATCCTCCATCATATAAAGAATACACAAGAGTCCAAGGTAGGAGTTTATTTATTAGTTCTCTGTGCTGCTATAAATTTAGGGGGCAGTAAAATCATATCTTGGTTAAGTAATCTATTTACCAGCCTTATGAGAAAGTTCCACTGGGTTGTTTCCATCTTTTTACTGTTACCAGTTTCAGTAATTTATACACCCAGGCGCCAACTTCCCATTTTGCTCCCATTCCATAGCCATGATTTTATCTGTTAATTCCTGCATGTCATAGATTCAGGACACACATGTTGTAATGCCTGGAATTCTGTCTTGTAATAGACCCAAAAATTTTTAAACATTACAAAATACAATTACTTGTATTCAGTCTTTCAAACTGCCCTCGTCATTATCCTACTTTATTGAATTGCAACATTGATTATGTATGAGTGTGTAAATTGTCTTGTGGGAAAGTGTGTAACTTTTGTTGTTAAATGGGCAGAGTCTGCAGCTTTGTACAGTTGGAATAAACTATATCATTTATTTTGTAAAAATACTTCTCATGAATGAAGATCATTTCAGAATATACATGGAACTGCAGTGTATGATCAAATTTTTCTGTCTGTGCTTTAGTGGAAGATCATCACCACGGGCATGATGTGCTGTGGCAAGTACTCAGACGCAGCCGACACTGAAGGGCCCCAAGCACGAGATGTGACGGCCCACCCCAGCAACTCGGCCATAGGGTTGTCAGCCCATGTGCCCTTGTACCCACCAGGCCAGATGATACATGTGGTCAGGAGTCATCTTAAGAACAAGAGAAGCAAGTAAGTCGGTGGACTTGATGAAACATGGTGTGGTTGAAATGTCTTTCCAAGCTGCACTGGCATGCTGAAGAAGAGGACAGTACACTCAAATCATGTTTGTTTTGAAATTGATGGGATGCTGCTGACTGTTTGGCACTGACCAAAGCCTCTTTCAGGACATGCTGAGGGGTTCAGAATAATTTGTTTTGTATAAAAGGTTTTCAAAATAAGATGTTTGAGTGTAATGCACATCTGGATCAAATTCTCTTTCGTGCGTGCAGCAGGGTGGCTAAGAGATTGAGCACTTGTCTCAAGATGCAGAAGGACTAGGATTTAAATCCTACTAACAGCAGGTTTATCTTCTTGAGTATTTTTTGTAGGGCTTAGAGAGCACGTACCTGTTAGTGACCTGATGAAAATACAAGCTTCATCTCTTATCTAGTCATACATATGCTGAATACAGATGTTAAAGCTTAACACAAACAAATAAAGTCTTTATGTACTTTCCCTAAGGTAATGATAGGTGCTTAGAAATTATGATGGTTTAATTCTAAGAGGCGGGGATTCACGGTAAACCAGAGTGAAGTGTGCACACATACATACGGGGAAGCTCAGGACTCGAGCATGGAAAGGCTGATTAACTCGGTTATCAGGTCTCTAATGATTAATCTGTGGCTTACACTTTTTCTTATTTAAGCGTTTCTTAAATTTTCCTTATTTAGTCATTCCCTGCCCAGCTAGGGGAAGCTCACACCAGTCTAGCTTGGTTGGTATCAAAGCAGTCATCTGCACTGGGCCCAGTAAGGCAAAAGCATGGCATAATCAGCTGATGAGATTGGCTGCTCTTGCCGTGCCTCAAACATAGTGCAATGAGAGCTAACAATAAATATTAATTCTGATTATTAAGCTTGTTTTGTTCTGTCATTGTAACTGACATCATTTTATCTCCTTCAGGGGATTCTGCAGTTCCTCTGAACCAATCTATCAAGCTGTCTGGGCCAATAATGGGGACTTTGATGAGGTGCTGGTGTCCCCTACCATGGTGAATGACCACATGCCAGACAATGTCTTGGAGGCTCTTGAAAAGGTGCACAGTTTCTTTGCTTCTCTCCTCTTTCACATCACATCATTTCTTATTGCTTGTTAAGTCTGTGTTTTTCTGGTTGTAAGACTTCAGCTGTCATTTTTCATTTTTAATGTCTTCCGCCAGTAGGGTTTATGTTGATTTTTATGCCAAGATCACTTCATTGCATATTCTTGAACTACATCTATTATTTTATTTATTTATTCAAAGTCACCCACCTTATGCCATTACTCATCTCCCAACAAAATATATTTGTGAAAGTGTTAACGCCTTAGATATAATGACAGAAATAAAGCAAAGGTTTCTTGAGGCAAAGAGCAGTTTCTCCGGGCGTCAGAGAAAGAGTAGAAAACTGTCAGTTTTGACTTTTCAGAGGATGAGGCAGTACAGGATGGAGAGAGAAGGAAAGTTCCTTTCACTATTGTATTTTATCTTCTCAGGTGGTGTTAAAAGTAGCCCCAGCAAAGCCGGTCCACACACTGACTGAGGAAGAACGCCGAGAGATGCTCAGCCATCCTTCCAATTCCTCCCTTGCCACTCCCACAGCATCAGAAGTCAACAACTCTTCAGAGAGAACACAAAATGCCAGGGGCTCTGAAGACAGCAACTCTCACATCAACGACAACCACTACAATGGCACCAATTCTGACATGCTTTTAGAGGAAGAAGACAACATTTTGTTTGGACATTACAATACTGAATTGGAGGAGATGGTAAGGGCACCACTGGCTAGCCCTGAGACATTGTCCATGGCATCAGGGGTGACTGCATTTAGCCCCAGCTCAAGTATTATAGGGAGGGATGGGCTAAGACAGTCTATACAGCGATGTGCAGAGAAACAGATGGACAGTCCTTGCGAAAGTCCTCATGAAAACAATGGAGTCAGCATGGGAAAGGCACAGCAGGGTAAACAGAGCCGCAGTGCTTCACAAAAGAGTGGCAGCTCTTCACCGATAACTAGAGTGTCTAGCAGAGGCAACAGTTCCTCCCCTTCCAACCAAGATGTTGAGGCTGGGGTAGGTTTGCCGTCTCATGAGCCAGAGGACTACACAGTCAAGATGCGATCTGGAAACACCATAAGTGTGAAGGCAGAGGTTGTGAATGAAATGATTAAGCAAGGTGCTAAAGCTTCTTCCCCTCCTCCTGAAAACTTGCCAACAACAGAAGAGCAGGATAATAAACTAGGTGGACAAAGTGGTGCAAATCCGGTTTCAGACAGCGCCATTCTTGAACCGTCATCACACACTCATGTCGTCAGCCCTGCTCATCAAAAACTTGTCACCTTAGAACCCAGCAACACTCCTTCACCACAATCTCAGCAACTCCCACCAGCCACTGCTCAAGCTTCCCATAATCCTGAAATTGAGATCAGCAAACCAGAGCCCCCATCTGACATTGGGCTTATCATTGGGTGGGGATCTGGAGAAGGTGAGGATGGAAAAGACGGTTGTGGTCCTTTGAACAACTATACCCGACACTCCCCCTTGGAGTCGAACCAGCACGAATATGCTCATCCCAATGTGTACTACTCTCAAGCTGGTATAGGCTACCCACACAATGCTATCCACCCACCCATGAGAATTCACTCGTTTCCTGAGGACAAAGATGCTGAAGGTTATTGTGATAATTTTGATGACGACAATGAAGACGATGGAAAAATGCCACTTATCAACAGAGGCTATAGTGAAGATGACACACCGGAGAAAAGTGATTCACCAAACTCCAAATCTGGACCAAGGAAACCTTTTAAGCACGCAGAGTCAGAGTCTAATCTTCTTTCCAGCAGGTCGCTGTTACCACGTATGAAGCGTTCAGCTGAACAGGATGATATCGCTCACCTCTGTGATGCTATAGAAGTGTTTGAGAATGAAGAGGACAGGAAAAGACTGTGCCAGTCCTCTTTAGTCCTAAAGGAGGAGGAGCCAGAAGAACTTCTTAAAGCTCAAAAAGTGGAGGACGCTCCACCCGTTCGCCCTCCAAGAATTAAATCTTCCAACAAACAGTCGGTTTCATTTGGTGAAAGTACTGTTATCCCATCCCCCAATAAAGAGGTACATAGTGACACAAGTGGTATTTCAGGAAATCACAGTGAAGAATCACCCTCACCCAATGAACATAATGGCTCATTAAGCAGTGGGAGTGGAGATCTGTCCCCAGCTCATCACGGTGATGCACAGCCAGCTAGTCAAGGTGAAAATCCCTCCCACATGGTGAACGCAACCAATCAAGTGTTGGACAGTAAAACTGCGATAGATACCCTTACCAGTTTATTTACAGACCAAGGAAATTCAAACTCGATGATGCAGGAAACACATTTGTGATATACAAAGTTGATTTGAAAAGTTTCATCATTTGTGTATTTTGTGTTCACTCTGTGCAATCTCTCTTCTTCAGCGGCCAGGCTCAGATGAATCTCAACAGTATGAAGGATACTTTTTTCATTTAGAAAACTTAGCGTACATTTCTGACAGTGATAACACAGTGAAGTGACAGGGTGTACTATGTAATGTGAAAGAATGACTCTAGTCTCTTTCTAAGTTCATCTTGGGATAATGAAATTTGACCGTCTGTGTATCCTCAAAGAACCAATCAAGTCTTTTTGTTAGTATGTTCAACAAATCATTTTATGATGGATAGTTGGTTATAAAATCTGACATAAAGTGAAGGTTGGTTCATCTGCAGTGGTTGGTGTATGTTCCTTTTAATACTTATGAAGAAAGGACGATTGTGTGTTTATTTTTACCAGCATTATCTGTGGAATTTGTAGACAGACTTCATGCCTTGCTACAGTGCTCCTTTAACTAAAGGGCCATTTACACGTGCAATTCGGTCACAGGCGATCTCTCTAACGACCTCTTGTATCCAATTTATCTCCAACTTATTTGCATTTACACGTGTCGATCCATCTGATGCAGACTCAGCCACGAGGCGCTAGTGTGCCACTTGTAACGATTTTTTATACGGTAGGGTAGGTGGCCAAAGAACAAACCAAAATCATCGACAAAAATCGCTTTTAGCAAGTAATTGAGGGAAAGCATGAAAAATACAGTGAATTTGATAGAATAACCGATATTTTTCATTTAAATAGTGAAATAATATTTTTTTTGCATTAAATATGCGTCTACATCGGGCGTAGAGAAATAGTCTCTGTGGAAAAAAAATCACTCTCAGGGAATGCACATGACCGGGTGGCAATACTGCATCACGCACACAGCCAGACAAGATGTCTCAGGATAGCCTTGCTCTGTCGCTATAATCTTTTGACTTCACCCTCCAAAAGCATTCAAATGAGCGATATATGTCAATAAAACCAGTGATCTTTTCCTTTGACCAGGTCGCCATTGGTGTGTAGCCTAAGCACACGTGCAGTGCCAGTGCAAAAACAATGCGTGACATTTTAATAACAGATATTTTTAAAAATCTTTTGAATAAAGCCTTAAATCGAGGTCTGTATGCGTAGACTTTGTTAATTTTGATACGAAAATGCAATCAGTGTTAAACTAGAATGAGTATTTAAGTATTTATTTGCAAGTAAAAATCACCCCACTCAAGAAAACATCAAAGGAAGCCGCCACCAGATGTTAGCAGCGCTTGATTTCTGGGAGCATCCGATTTATCGTATTTAGATCATGCAATTTTGCATTTACACGTGCAGTTTTATCATCACAATCAACGATTCTGATGGATCATGGAGTTCAAACTGCACGTGTAAATGACCCTTAACACATACTGGGAAAAAATAACTTATAGCTTTGTTTTCCCCTTTTTTTGCTCTTATGTTAGACCTAGACATAAAAATAAATAAGAATTCTTGAAGCATTTCATTAATACAGTATATCCACAATGTTCATTATAGAGGAGCTGATGTGAAACGGAAGCAACAGTGTTTCATGTAAGCCATTCTGGCCAGTTCCAAGCAAACACAATGTCTAAATAACAATGTATATACAATGGCACTTACTGGGGTATAGTAGCAATGCTTTTGGAGAACTGTTTGCCTTGCCAGGTCATATGCAGAAGATGAAAGCTCAACATGATAATTGAATATTTAGTTGTGGATCTGATGGTGAATACTTTCACTGCTACAGAAAACTATGGAACGAGCAGCATGTACAAGTCACTGTGCATCAGTCAGTTGTGTGTATTATATCTGCCGAGTGATCGTAGTACATTCAATATTATAAGATGGAAAATAATAATGTTAATCATGCAGATGTATTATTACCGATAAGAATAATGCTAATATTAGACTGTGATAATCACATATATTTGACTGGATTTCAGTTGAGGAAAGTATATTACAGTATGTATATAGATTCAATTTGCTATCGAAGCTTCTTGATTTTCAGTCACATTTTAAAACCTGTAGGCTAGTTTTCTTTGTAATTTCCTGACATATTCCATTTCATATTTAGATTTCTGTGCACCTTTGCATGCTTCTCTCTGCTTTGAGTTGCTGAGTGCCTGTAAGTTGAATTTATGTTTTCGATGATATAAATTGTCTGCAAGATCATGTGACTGTCTGAAAATATGGTTCATTTTCATATACGATAGTCACTATCACAATAGAAACCACATTGAACAGAAGGTTTTGAGACCAGAAAAATCCTGAGAAAAGGAAAATTTCAAGTACGATCCATGAGCATACATAATTTGTTATTTTCTCCATTGCTTTGTACTGTGGTTAACTGTCTTTGAGCCTCCAGTACAAACTTGCTTGATCTTTTGTATTGGGTGTTTTTTATTTTTAGTAATAAAATCGCTACTTTTTTAGTGAGAAACAGAATTCAGTGGATATGTGCCTTGTGCTATTTGGTCGTGTTTTATTTTTAGCAGCAAACGTTAACATTCTTATTTTGTTTTTATGTTTTAAATTGCGTGCTATACTCCATTATGACCAAAGGTTTTGTTGTTCAGCTGGATATTTTTTGTTTTGAAAAGAAACCACATTGATAACAGCTAGTCAGCCTGTATTTAGCCTGATTTATTTAGCCTGTGGCGATGTCTGGTTTTTTTTATGTTTAAATGGGTGCTTCTTACTTTTTTTTTTGTAAATACATTATGTGTATCAGTAGAAGTTTATGAGTTACTATTTTGTTCAGCTCTTGCCTTCCATGCACAATCATTTTACTAAAATATTTTGTTTGCAGTAAAAGGTAATGTGTCCTTTGGTGGAAAGATAAGTGATGTGATAGGTATATATAGGTTTTTTTTTTCCTTTGCTAGCAATCAGGTGCAATTGAGATTTCAGGAATGAGCTGAGGACACTTATTCATTCATTCCATTTTTTCTTTCTATCACTGTCTTGCTGTATTAGTCCCAATGTTTGAACTTTTCCCTTGAGCTTCCTTCAGTTCTGTAGATTTTTCTTGTCTTCTTATTTGCTTTCTGGTCACTGCAATATTTATGGGCAATTCCAGCAGAATGCCACGTCAAATAGGATAATTTCTGAACAGCCCTGATTTTACAGCAACCAGTTTCGGTTTATATCTAATGAATAAATTCTCCCCTGTTAGAAGCTATCAAAGTTAATTATGATAAAGCCAAAGCTTTTCAGAATATAGCATAACTGATGTGGCCTTTTGCTGGAAATGCCCTTATCTGATCTTATTACATGACAGCTAACTGCTCCACCACTGGAATGCTTTCTTCAGTATTTTGGAGAGCTTTTCACAAGCACTATATATTTTTTTATTATTTATTTTTTAAGCCCTGTACCACCATGACTGCAAACTAATACTGAGAAGCTGTGATTTCTATGAGATTAGACACCAATCAGCACAAAACCATACATGTCTTTTACTTTTGACCTACTGTATACCACCTTGACAGCCAACTCTTATTTATGAAATGCTATAGTTTCTGTAAGATTTGACGAAAGCCAGGCATTGCAAGTCACAATACCAGAACGATGTTGCCCTAAGAACGGCACCACTTAAAGTCAGTTGAGCCATTTATAGCTCTGCCATCAGATGATATTCCATGCATTTATGATTACCTATCTGTTGTCTTGAGCAGCGTGGGTATAATAAACTCTAGAGGTTCTGTTCATCCTGTTTATACTTTTGTCAAATGCTTGAACTACAGTTTTCAGTCATGCATTAAAAAACAGTATTTGTCCCTTAGATAGTGCTTTGCCAACTAGTCATCATTACCCTCGATCCCCAAATAACAAATATTCAAAAGCTGTGTCACATTCATTAGCGACTCTGTGGTCAGTGGAACAGAATTTCACCTCCTTATTTGATAGTTTGTATTGTGCTTGTACTCTCTTCATTTCAATCTTGAACTAGAGTGTACCTAGGCTGAAATAAGGAATTACTGTAGAAGTGGGGTTTTTTTTTGTGAGGGTCTAATTTTCATGAATTTCCCGAGCTAGGCTTATCCCTTGAAAGTTATTTCCTGTGAAAAAAATGTTCCGTAATGTTTCAAAGGGTTTTTTCTTCTAGCTGTAATACACAAGAGAAATGCGAGTGTGGTTAGTTCTAGTCAGGCCTACTATTTCTCATTTTTTGAACATTATATACTGTAGATGGTATTTGTTTCTATCAGATTTCCTTGTCAGCTTGGAGAAGATTAACTAAGGATATTTTCACTTCAGATTATTAGACTGTTGTGCTCAACCACGTCCACACACATGAGAAAACTATTTAAGTGGCTCATGAAATTTAGATCCTATTGAGCAAAAAAAACCCCCAAAAATTCCTACGGCATTGCTTTATATCCATGAGAATTCTCTGTGACTAGCATAGTCGACTGCTGTACCGCAACCCCCTCATAATGGCAGAAGCTTTCAGAAAACAAAATACTGTGGTTTTCAACATCACCAGGCAGTTGCAGCTCCTAATCACTACCACTTTCCAGCTCCCTAAATGCTGCTCTTAAGCAGAGGAGACTGTCATATATTCAAGATCAGAAGAATGTAGATTTGAAGATGTGTAAATTTTAAAATCAAATAAGTTGTCACCAAATAATATATACAGAATTTTCCACATGGTTATTATAACATAGTGATGGAGATCAATCTGGCTAATTTTCAACTAGAGCTAGAGTTTTCAGTATGCGAGACCAAAATCTGGTCAGTTTCTGGTGTTCGTTAAAATCACAATCGCTATAATTAAAAAACTAATTAGAATTTTGCAAAATGGTTTATTCAAAATAAAGTAGTCATGGTAAGGATACACATGGTATAAATAACTCAGTACCCCCAAAATGACCATCTCTGTCACTATGTCAGAAAAGTGATGATATGTGTGCTTTGCTTCTCTCTTGTAGAGATGGACAAAAATAGGCGATTCTACTTCAGATGTTAAAACAGGATTTCTAGGCTGAAGTTTTGTGCAAAACACCTAAACTTCTGGAAGTTTGCCTTCAAGGAAAAAAAAATGGAATATAATACTTCTTTTGACCTCATTAGGAAATTGGTTCACAATACCATACAATGTTGTACTCCTCAGTCACAAAACAAACAAATAGAAATCTTAACATCTTAATACTTTTAGTTTTTCTAAAATCCTTGAAATGCTGCACCTCTCATTTCTGAAAATTGTTTGATAACTGGACATTTCAATACTCAAATTTCTGTAAAGATGTTGTAAACATATTTGTGACAATGAGTTTACCTCATTTCTAATTGTGTATACTTTCTTTTGATCTTGAGTATATATGTATTTTATTGATTTCAAGTGTACTTACTTATTTGGTTCTAGCACTTGCGGAATGTTAAATTTTTTTTCTGTTCTTTAGCCTTCTAAATCTTATTTTGCCATTCTCTCTTCAGCATAATATTTTACCATATCTGGCCTACACAACATATTATTTATAATATTTATGAACAAATAATGAACTTCGTGTAATTTTTGCATTGGAGTGCGCATTATCACTCATCATAACCTAACATTTTGTAGTCTACATATCATAAATATTGTTTTCTGTGAGTTTCATCCACATCTCTGTCAGAGAATATATGAAAACTTGTTCCAAGCATTTCTGTGTTCATAAAGTATGTACAGATTTGTATGTAATCTTCTTCATAACCTACAATTTTATCGTTCTTTTTATATTTGTGATTTTTTTTTAAGTTCATTTGTGATGACAGTGGGTTGTTCCGACTTTTGCTCATCGAATATGAATTTTCTTTTGTACTGATTATTGGGGTTCACACTGTTTCAGTTTTCATTTGTATTTTGACTGCTAAATGTTGGAATGCTTTGTGGAAACAACCAGCATATTCACGTGATTCCAGAAATGGTTCCAAATGTACCAGCAGTGCTCATAGATTGTGCACCAAAGTACAAAATGGTGCATAAGTTGTGATGCTGTATTTCCTTCTTCTCTCCCCCGTTTCCCCAATGCATTGCTGAGGAGACTTCACTGACCATGAACTTAAGATTGAACTATCAAGAACAATCTTCAAATCAAGCGCATTTCCTTTGAAATTTTTTGTCTTGTAATTTTGTTGTAGTATGTCTTCAATTCTGAGTCCCAAAAACTGCAAAGCATTTCATATAAAGCAGTGAATGGCACTGACTTTTGCTACCTTTGTTCTTACTTTTGTCACGTGAGAGCTCAATCCGTTCCAAAACAAATGAAAAAAAAAAAATAGAAGAAATTTTATCCCACTCAGGATGCAGAATACAAATAAAAAATGTAAATGAAAATTGGAATCATGTGAATCCTCTCTTGTGGTTGATATTTAACTTTGAAATGGCAGATTGAAAGAAAACAGTAAAAGCCTTACAGAGCTGTGAAGTTTCTCTTATAGCATTGTTGTAGCCTTATGTATGTGAAATGGCACCTGTACTAGTCAGCTAGTTGACATGAATTGAGCTTAGGAGTTTGTGGTAAAGAATAAGTGTATAAATCAGTCAGTCATTTTGGTCTTTCTTTTCAATCCCCATTTTCAGAAAATCCTAGGATTTTATGAAAGGGATTGCCATGATCTTAATTAACTTTTCCATGGTCTCTCACTCCACTGGAAAAAAAAAAAAAGCTTTTTCCTTCATGTCTTTAGCAGGGCCATACTTTTATTTCTTAATTTAAATGTTACAAACAGTGCATCGCTGGTACAGCATGGAGGTATAAGTATTATCTGCCTGTATGTCATATCACAGACGTGATGTTCACCTAAGGTGCAAATGGTCACTTTGTCCTCAGTTATAATTTGTAATGAGTGACCATCTGCACCTGAAGCAAGCATCACATCCGTGATATAGCATAAAGATGGAACCACCTATGCCCCAATGCCATACTAGTGAAGAATTTCACTTTGCCTTGATGTCCAATATCCCTCTAAACTTCCATGCTCCCTCTGTGGCATCAGTTAAGCTCAGAGGACAGCTACGATTTACTGCTCCAAATACTTTCAAGAATGATTCCACCATGGCACTTTTCCATTTTCTTCAGACCTCAGAAAAATTTCCACAACCCTTTTCTTGAATGAGCCAAGACAGCCAGTGGCTTTAATCAAGTAGTTTAATGTACTCCTTTTCTTATAAAGAACAACTAATTCCAACTTTGATAGATAAGGCGGTAAGGACACCACAATCAAGGTTAGTGCTAGATTCATAAGCACATTAGAAATTCACAGACTTCAATTTCAGGAGACAGACTCGGATTTTTTCGAGTTTGTGTGGTATTCGAGTTAATGAAGTGAACTCAGTAGAGAGTATGGAGTATGAGACTGGAGTTTATAGTGGGAGGGCCAGGAGTTTGAGTACATGAAGAATGAGGCCATAAGGTTGCAGTGGCTCAAACAGGGTGCCAATAACTGTTACAGTATCTGAGTGGAAGTAATGGATTTCATGTTACATCGACAGCATTTATGAATGAAAGGTTGTTTTTTTGTTGTTTTTTAAAAAACTATTTATATCAGATAAGCTTATTTGAGAACTTCACGCAAATGTGATTCATTGTCTTTGGATAGTTTACATTGTGTGGGTTGTTTTTGTGTCGATAATTAATGATGCATGATTACAAAATACATTGTCTTCTTCACACTCACTGCATTGTGTTGACTTTTGCCTTTGCTCTGGTATGTGTTTATTATTGTCAGTATCATCATATCCATCATCTTCCTCAACAAGATAGTGGCTACACTGATGAATAAGGTTGAATTCTGTTGATCTGTCAGTAGCACAGGACTTGATTTTTGTCAGATACTCTTGAGGTGATGCAGATATCTTTGAGTTTATCATTCTGTTACAGACTACAAGATGAAGGACTTGTATGTACTGGAATGTAAGAGGAGAAGGGATGTAAAGAAAGAAGAAGGAGATGAGGGAAAGAGCAGCAGGCTTGATATACTAGGGAGCCCCCGAAAATACCATACATAATTCTAAGTCCAGACTTCAGCAGAAACCATGTGAAAATTTTTGGCACACAGACATATTGTTTCAAGTTTTGTTGACCCAGGTGCAATACTTTCATCACAATGAAAAAAAAAAAAATTAAAAAACACATGTGGAATAAAAAGTCTTACCAAGGCCAGTGTATCAGATGTTTATGGGACATGCAATTGTTAGATATATATGTTTAATATTTTCATCTGTCACATAACTGCAGTACCTAGATTTTTGTAATTTGCAGCATTAACAGTATCAGCTAATGTGTACCAGCTTCCATTGGCCTACCATTTGAATTAAACTGAGTGAAGATTTTTTTTCTCTCTTTGACCACCCAATATACCAAACTCACAGGGGCACAGTTTTCATTACCACTTTGAAATGGTTGATTTAACAGATAAACTGGCATCTGTACCTGATTGTAGATATTAGATGCGGTTTTTTAAGCATAAATGACTGGAATCAGTGAAATAGCAGTAACATTGTATGTTCAAAATGGAGCTGAGAAAGTTACCAGATGACTGGGGTAACAATGGTATTAAGTTGTGAGAGTGAGCACATGCCACGCTGCAAGGTTTACAAACATGTTAGAAGGAAATTCCTTACAACTAAAATGCATGATTAAGATAAAATCTACAATGAAGGTCCATATAAGAATCACCAAGAACAAATATCATGCATGAATAAAATAACATACTTTATTTCATTATTTTTTTTTTTACCAGTTCATGATTTTTATGACTATCACAGCATGTAGTAAATATATGGTTATTAAAAATTATCACATTGATCTATATGACAATATAAAGAAGCGGAACAATGAAGGAAATCAAGTTCCTGATTGTGTATTTGGACTGAAAAGCAAAATTGAAAAAAAAAAAATCATAACTATTAAAGAAAAAGACATTTACTGAAAATGAAAAGACAGGTGTTACATGATGAAAATGAAAGAAGCCACACTCTAAATTTTACTAAATTTCCTTTCAGATCCTCAATACCTTCAAATGTACAAGGCATAACTAAAGGAAGCAAATAATTTGTACACCTTTGTCAGGTTTTTTCAAATTTTGACTTGACTTCATATTTTTAGGAATAATTTAGCTTTTAGGATACTGCAAATTTGCAGAGGTTAACATGAAAGTTAAAAAACAGGTGGAAAGAAAAAAGATTTGGCATGTTATAAAGTGCCACGATTAAAGGTCAAAGTACCAAAACAGTGGTACCAATAACATGATGGTCAAATGCTAAATGCAGTACCTCGTTCTTGAGAAAGGTAGCACAACAACAAGGCATGGCAAGGGAAACTTCCTCCTTTGTAAAAGTCCACACTGATGCTAAAACAAATTGTTGGAATAGATAGGGCCTGCGGGCAATCTCCAGAAAATCTCCCCAGACAGAAATAGTGGTCTGTAAGTATGAATATATAAAGCAAAAGGGGAAATGAAAAACACTGAATTAAGGATGGGTGTCACAGAGTTTTTCCTTATTTTTCTTGGACAATTTTGTGACCCAAATTTTCTGGAGGAAGCTCCCCATACACTGTCCACCACAAAATATTATGACTGATACCCGTTTCATTTACTTCTTAGACTTAATCTCATCTAGAAAAAGGCAATCAATGACATATATATGGTAAAATAACAAAACAGCAAATATAATGAAAAGGAGTAATGTGCTGTCTAAGCATACATTAGGTCGAATGATTGTGAGAAAATGGCTAAAACACTTTGTTGAGAGACTACCATAAATACTGTAGGACCTTACAAACATCAGTGAACCTTTCGAAAATGTTGAAATATGCTTTCCAGGTGGCTCAACTAGCACAGCCAACACCCCAACTTTTGCAACTCTGTTTTCTAACAATCAGAAGTATTAAATCAGTCATTCTTGCTGTTGTGTCTCAATCTCAGGCCATGCGTAATACAAGATTGTTTGTCCTGGCTGACTGATTTGGAAAGATAAGGGATTGTCTAATCAAACAGCGTCACAATTTGTGAGATATTCAAACTCAAAGATAATAAAGAAACTGAAGACCTGGTATCAACAATTCGCTTACCAACTTTGACAAGCATAGTTATTTCCTCAATGGCCCGTTAACTACCATTTTCAATGATTGTCAAATTTCGAGAGCACATTCTACACTAGACCACTACTGAAATCTTAACACATTAAATAATTTTCTTACCTAGGTCACTTTTGTGTTGAGTCTGTTGATTGGCATAACAGTGGTTTCTTTGTCTTGACAAGTTATTTTGTGTGCACTGGTTTGCTAATGGCTGTGCCAGTAGCTGGACTGTTTATACAATTAGACTGTCAGAAGTGTAAATAATGAGGAATTATAGATATTGATGTCCTTAAGAGATATGTGCAATGTTGCAACATAAGTTTCAGGCCATAAGAGCCTGTTAAAGTTTGTAAAGATGAACAGAAATATAAGGACAGAGTACACAAAATACTAGATGATACAAGAAAGATATGGCTGATGCTGCATTAGATATCAGAAACTGAAGGTGAAGAAATGTTCATTCTCCCACATACACAAACTGTTTTTAACTGACCTAGAGTGCAGAAAACCATGCAAAATATTTCAATCTCCCATGTGTCTTGAAATGCAACAAGGGCTACTTTCTAAATGATGTAGTTTTAAATCTCAAAAAGGCACATTCCAGTGTCAGCAGATGACAAACTTGCGTGTTATGGATATCAATTTGATTCATGTACATGTCTTCATTCAAAGTGAGAAGGGGAATCAGAACTTAGCTTGCTATACGAGAACCCACAGATTTCTCAGATGGCTTGACTCATTATACTTTCTTGCTTATGCTCAAAAATATAAAAGTCTCACCTTCACTGAAATCCGCGGATCCCTCATGCACAGTGCAAGATTCTCCACTACTGGGCTGTGCTCTTGCTTTTAAAGGTTTTTATTTTTGTGTTAAGTCCATTCATCAACAGCAGATTCATTATGATAATGAGCAAGATGCATACTGATGTGATTGCTGATGAATATCTAAATTACTGTAACATATAAAACTGTGATCAAAATATCAGATGGCACTGTTTACTCCTTAGTTGGTGAAATGTAGTTTGTCAATATCCACTGGAACTCAAACAAAATCTATCGATTTATTTAACTGTGCAATAAAATTCACATTTCCTAATCCACAATTTGAACTGAGTTCACTCAGGAATTTGTGGTAGGAAGTGTTTAGATATAATTCTAGTTGTGTACACATCTAGTCTGAAGAAAAATGAGAATCTTTTAGAAGCAAAAGGGGAGTAACAAAACAGTCATCAACATGGTATGTGTAAGGTCTATTTGTGAAAATACACAAATGAAAAGAGAAGCCAATCACCTACAATATGTTTCTAACAATTTGTTTGCGGGCATAGGGAGCACCATGTCACAGATGCAAAATAGACAGTGAAAAAAAACCCAGAAAATGCATACATGTTATCATTTTTCTTGAAACCAGCTGTAACTAATATTACAGGACAGAGAGAGAAAGATGTGCTGACCCCAGTGTCAAAACAAGTCTTTCAACTCCTCAATGCAGAAAATTTCTCTTTCGCCAGATGGCATCTACAGGATGTGACTTCTTTGGTCTGTCTATAAATTTAACACCTCCTCACTGCTTGTATATTGTGTAAGACCAAAACTAAACCAAAGAAGGTGCTGTTATTTATGCTTCGTAACAGACACCACTACCTAATTACTGATATTAATTCCTCTGTCATATTTTCTGTGTTTTGTCTTGGGATCAACAGTCAGGATAAAACATTCACAGGCAAAAGAAAATGATATAAATCACTGACCTTCTGTCACCAGGAGGTTCAAAATTTCACTAAAACAAGACACCACCTTCAAAACCCAAAATTTCAAGGTCTGCAAGTGTAAGAAAATACACTGCTACTGAACCGCAATAAAAATACACAAATATAGTTACTGCACAGGCATGCTCTGAAAATGAAAAAATGCTGACTACTTTTCAACATTGTATGCTTGATTTCAATGTATGTGAAAGAAAAATGAGCAAAGAAAAACATTGATTCACGAAAAAAAAAAAAAAAATCAGAAAAACGAAATAGCTTAGCTACAGCAAATAGATGGAAGTGACCATATTGAGAGAGCGTCTTAAAATGAAATTACAGCTGTTTGCTGATAGGAAATTTCCATTTTAGTAACAAACACTTTCAACAAAGAGAGTCAGTTGCAAGCTAACAATAAGACAACCAGCATGAGCAGAAATGAACAAACAATGACAATGTTACATGAATGAATACACAGTGAGAATAAGGTTAATAAATGAAATATAAATCGTAAATGTGATGAACAGGTAATGTCATGGTATGTAAACTGCCTATACATATCCTGAATATTGGCAAAATGATGAATCCTGCAAATATTGGACCATGCGTTTCATTGATGATCCAAGTCAGCTATTAGTTTTTGACAAAAATAGGTCAGCAATGGATTTAGAATAATCCCCCATATTCATTGAGTGACCAGGGGTTGACTAACATGGACGTATTGGTACAAGTTTAAAGCTGTAAAATTATTCAGAAGGCCTCACCATGTGTAAAATGTAAAGGAGATGAATGTTAATGAAATACGTCTCAACATTTGATGTCACAACTCCAAGGAGATCTCTCTCATTTCTTTGGGAAAATAACAAAGTTAATGGATATTATGGGTGATTAACTTGGCTGCCTGATGTTGTAATGTATAGATGGTTTTCATAAGAAATTCACAACCGCCTCAGCTATCTCCATAAGCTCAGTCCTTGGGTCAGACCCTCTTCCCTTTTTCCTAATCCCAAAGACTGTAATTACTCTTGTAATCAAAGCAAAACTACTGCCTTGATTATCAAGGAAAAGAGTTCTTCCTTTATAGTTTTGTTGGAAGTACCCAGTGAGCTATTCACAGCCTTGTGTTTGATTGTCAGCAAAGATCATCTTTTGGGACTAAATAGTGACATGTTATGACTCAGGCTGTGCATATGAAGTCTGTAAATTTATTCCATTGTGGGAAAACATGTCTCTGTCCATTAACGAGCAATACGTCAGCAATTTTAACTCCTTCTTTACACTGAGGGAAGGGAAAAATCCAAAGATAGACATTTAGAACTAGTTTAACCAGGTTACTTCATAATATCAATCTTTGTAAGGATGGTTTCTACTTAACCCCTTCGTGACCCATATGACGTACAGCGTACGTCATATTTAGCTCTTTGTTAATTGTGCCAAGATGCCGTTTGGACGTATGTGGTACGTCATATATAGTGGCTAGCCAGGACCAGTAGGACGTACATGGTACATCATATTTTTCTCGCATTTTAACTAATCATAGCAAATAATTAGAGCCAAACCGACTTCAGAATAGTATTCAGTGATATTTTTTCAGTACGAATACACCTCTTCTGTATCGAAAGTTTATCGGAAGGAAGCGTAAGCGGAACCTGAATTTTGCTTTTCTTTGTTCCTGTATGCAACCGGCGTGCTGTCATCAAGTTTTTGAATGACCTTGAACTTTATTATTATTTACTGAACGTTATTATGTGAAAGGCCATTCATTATCCGTCAAAAAATATATACTTTTTTATACTTTGGAGTACACTGGAAGTGAAAATTCCTCATGTATTGACAGACCTCTAATTTCACTGATGCTCCTTACAATTTTCTAGCAAAAATATGGGAAAATTGAATCACCAAGATACCTTCCGTCACGAAAGGGTTAAATCCATCAATTATCAGTTTCTGGCTCCTTCTGTTCCTATGAGACAGCATGATCTTAAATGCAACTGCCTGCCAACATGATAAAAAACTACAACCCACAAAAAAATTGATGCAAAAAAAACCCAACAAATCACATTTTTAACCAGTCAATGCAATGAATTTGAAACATCTGAAACTGGAGTAATGCGTTCAAATTTTCTGAAAAAAAACCCCAACCAACTTTACAAAAAGGAGCAAATTATTCTGATCATGATTTTATTATGCACTGATAAGTACTCAAAAAAAAAACCAATCATCACATACAAAAACAATCATAGTTTTGATTGTGGAGTTATCGAGACATCATGATTTGTCCTGCCATTATCTTAAACAATGTACCATATAATAAACCACCTCATGGCAAGAGGAACCAAACTGTTCGACACAGTGAAACAATATATGGGCAATACACTTTCAAAGCATGTACCATTATACTGTGCCAGATACAAAACTCTAGAATGAATAAATAATTGATTCTGATATACTAATTAAAAGTCATATCTCAGTATTTTACCACAAACTTTCACATTTCCCATTAGCCTCAATCCTGTGTCACTCATTCTGAAAAAACCACTTTGATTCTTCAGAGTATGAGGGACTGTTTTAGCCTACTGGTGATAATCATCAACATCACAATAAGGAAGTTCCTTTTGCCATGACAAGATGATTTGTATGGGTGCTATCAACATATCACATCTTCATATTATGTCACATATTCATATCATGTCAGAAATGGACAAATGAAAAGTAAAAGAAATGTCATGCAGTCATGTCATGTAACTAAAAAAATCATGGGGAATGTCAAGCTAAAGTGGAGAGTAAGTTACACTTAGACATATTTCATTATCGGACCTAGAGCATTTCCAAGAGGCTGACTAAACTGTTCAAGGAAACCATTACTATATGATATGAAAGTTGATAAAATGAGTTTATCACTATAATATATTTATCAATTCTTATTGATTATTACTGTACATTTTAACATACACGCTGCAGATATGCCCTGATGCAAAACTAAATATATTTATTGAACATTCTGCTGCTGCTATGCAAGTATATCTCATGCATGTTAGAGTTGTCATTGCTACTGAAATGTCTATACGTCATACTGTCAACGAAACCTAATAAAGAGATGATACTCAGGAACCTTACTAGAGTGGATGGTGAATACTGCACATGGTTACCTCCCCTTGACCATCAGAATGCATTAGCATATTATCTTCAAACAGATTCCCTCCCCTTAATCAACAGACTGCAGTTAGCCTGTCTTCACGTGGGATTTCAAACCACTGTCTGGATAACAGAAGCATGGCTACGGCAGCAAAGTGTTAAGATAGAATGTTTTCTTTGCTATGATTAATAAGAAGTATGACACCTCCTGAAAACAACGAGATTAATGGAAGATTCCATGATTATGGCATCTTATTCATAAAGCAGTGAGGCTTAACTGTGCATATAATAATAGGTTAACTTTTTTCATGCATGCTTAAAACAAATTTGACAAAACTTAACTCCAGTCATCTTTATCCTAATTCAGTCTTGTCTATACGAGAAGCAATTTTGCTGTTGATAATGTAATAGTGTCAACATGAGAGTCAGTCTTCATACACAGCCACAAAATCTACAGATGTCTGTAGATTTATAATAAATTTCATAACCAACGTCTGCTTCAAGTACACTATGGAAATATTATATGTACATTTCCCCAACCCACATTTTGAAAATGAAAGGATTGGTATCTGTCTTGACTGATGAGGAACCTTCAGTCTCAAAAGGAGAAAAAACAAAACAAAAGAAGAAATGATATGGATGAATGACTAAATGCTAGAAACACAGTAACCCATGTTGTGCCTAGTATCTATAACCATAGTAATCTACATATCGAAAAGCTTGGGATTCTTTAAGTGCCCTGACCAAGGCTTGCGTCTTCTTGGATCGCTTGACCTGGAGCCGATACATTCTGTTCTTCTGTCTCTCCATGGACTGTTGTCTCTTGAACTCGGCATTCTTCTTTTTCAACCACCTGGTAGATAAAGACAAGAGATCTCATGATCATATGCATTAACTCACTGGGGATTTGTTAGTTTTCAAAATACACAAAATCATCATGGAAAAAATATACAATTTACATGAATAGTCAATGGAATAAATTATGAAAGAACTGGACTGGTCTAGTAAGTGCGCAGGACATCTCTTACATCATTAGTACTAATCCAGATACATGATATTTGTAGTTGGGTGACGTCCAGTAGAGAATAAGTATAGAGGTCTTCAGTCGTTAATGAGCGAAGGATCAAGCTATGAAAGTTTTATATGATGAGGTAGCATGGCTACAGGGCTTTGTGATTTGTTCTTAAAAATCCAATGAACATTAAGTCTGAGATCTGAGGTTTAGATGAATGATACTGATATGTCCTTAGGAAAGGCATCATCACTGCCCTATACACATCTTCACAGAAGCTCCAATGCCCAAGAAAAAGCTGCCTTTAAAGAATACAAACTAAGCATGTTAGGTGACCTGATGAGTAAATGAGTACAGTTGACTTCACTTATGGTTGAATTCGCTGGAGTTGAACTTCTCTTCTGTTGCTCATTTTGGGGGGAACCAGCACCATGTATCATATTTTAAACAAAAATAAAACGGTTGTATTGACTTCAACTTGAGCATCGCAATGCCTGTGTTGACTTCCATATCCTTCCCCGTATCTCATTCCAATTCTTGAGCGCGAAGCGGATGAGTTGATCTCAATCTCAATTTTCCGACCGATATTTAGCATTGAGATGGGCAGCACCTAGAGGCTAGATGCTCCGTTATGGGCTGACCATTAGCAAACTGATTTTCATTAGTGAGGCGATGTCAATTTTGTGTGCATGTTCTGCAGCACCCAGGTAGACAAGATTAGATGCCTCCCTTCTTTATTCGTGAACATACATAGTAGTCCTATTGTTTAGTCATGCTGCCTCCGAGGGCATGAGACACATGCCACTGTTCGCTCCTCTCAATCCAACCCATCCACACACATCAGCGGCACATGAGTGTTTTGACTGGCTGTTATGTTTACCGAAGACAGTTCATTGGTTAACTATTACAACTCAGTTCAATGAAATCCAGGAAAAATCAGAAACTGGTGCCGGTACCATTACTTGTGCTTCTAGTCAGAGTTCGACTGCCGTTTACTCTTTGAGCGATCAGACGTACATTACATACTAGCCTACTGTAGACCCTGCGCTTGTCTCAAAAGTTGCAAGATATGGCGATGCCGACAGTTAAGAAATTGAAAGTTCTTCCACTGAAGAGGAACATTGAATTAACTGAAGCGGTGGAGTGTGGAAAAAAAAGCAGAAATTGGTAGCCACAGACTTCAGTATGGAAATAACCAATTTAAAATATTTAGATTTCACGCTTATGTCCCCTGAAATGTCACTCTAAGTGGGCGATGGTTGAGTTGGACTACGGATATGTTGATCTTTTTTCTAGTTCCCCAACGACATCAACTTAAGCGTAGTCGAATGTACCTCTGGAAATAGCTAAATGCTAACATTTATTTAATTCTACTGCACTGCTCACCCTTTTATATCACTACCTTGCCTAAGCTTTGATGGTCAATTCAGAAAGGGTTTCATAAACTAAGAATTCATATTGACTTAGGTCTCCTCATGTCACAGTAAAGGAATGAATCAAGTTTCAGTTTGATGCCAAATATTACTGTAATAATGGGGCCCTTACATTAAAATAATTGGAAGGAAAGACCAAATACAGACATGGTCGATGCCAGCAGCTTATGATAACTGGTGGAAGAAAATGGCATTACTCTATTTATCTACAATGGTACAGACTTGCGAGTGTCTCCGATCTTTTCAAGAGGAATCAATAAGAACTTTCCTAATGAAAATGAAAAAGTTCTTACTCTTTAAATGCCTTATCACAGTCCTCTCGTGACCGCATAAAATACCCTTCCATCTGTTCCTGCTGTTGCCGTCGCTTAAGTAACTTATCCTTTTTTCCCTGTGATCTTTTCTCTTTCAGCCACGTCCTGTATGCTTCTTCATTCTCTTCTTTCTGGAAACAGAAAAAAAAATATAAATCACTAAGTGAGAGCAGGTAACGTCTTCCAACATAAATAAAACATTCGAAAAGTAGGTCTTTGCACTGGAACTGCATAGAATGTCTTACTGTGTGACCACAAGGGCACAGCACTGGTTTAGTAACTGTGTTAAGGTATAAGGTATATGCTGCAGATTAGAATGAATGTACAGAACACTTTTTAAGCATGTCAAAATCTACCAGACTTTAAAGCACAGGCTTCATGACACTGGCTAGAATGTGGCACCAATAAATGTTTGCTCACATCCATCAACATAATGAGGTCTCTATACCACTTCTGGTTGTGGGTCGTTTTGTTCATATGACTTGGGTAAAACATCTCCATAATATGAACTATTTTGCATTTTGACATGAAATCTTCCATATCAAATCCAAAGAGAGGTGCATGAGAGTTACACATCAAGGCATGTTCAATGAAACTAATCTAAAATCCCAATTTTTTAACATTAAAATTGCCCTGAACATGCCTTGGTGTGCAAGTCTGTAGTGGCTTTCTTTGGACTGGACATCAAAGATTGCATACCAAAAGTGCAAAATGGTCACTGGTCATGGTGAATGTTTGACCAGCATGCGACCAAGGGGATGTGCAGCACTGATCTTATTAAGAGAGGGGATATTCTTTCACAAAATCCTTAGGGATGAATGAAATATTGATACTCTGCAGGATGGTGCATTTGCTTTCATGATGTAGCCAGGACTGTCAACAGACTTTTCTGCTAATGCTACCGTAACTGTAAAGGCAAAGCAAAATCCTAAACACTGGCAAATCCTGAACATTCTGTCTATGACTGAAAACATAACAAGAAAAATTAACATGATCACAGCAAGTTACATGTCACTCTAACTCTACTGCTTGAACAGTGTTAAGTTTGCTTAAATAGGGTGGCAGTGACTTACAGAAAATGAAATGATTTGAATGGACTGTCCACCACTTTGTGAGTAAAGTGTTCTGCTGATTTTAAAGTATTTTGGCCCTGACCACTATCTCGCTGAACACAATTCCTATGCAACACAGTACAGCACAGACAATTTTTTACATAATTTCTTCAAAAAAAAAGCATAGCTGGCTTAATTTCATTCAGACTAGAATTCTAACATTTATCAAGGAAAGGGAAATAGTTCAATCACAAGGACTCTGAGACAAGTCACATGGTGGAGGTGGAGGGAAAAGAGCATGAAGTGAGTGACAGAATTTGTCATGTCTTTCATTGCAAGGAAATCACTCATGCTTGGACAGGTACAGTGGTAGGTTACCAAGGAAGCATGAGTGTAGTGTGGTGCATAAAGTTCATGCATAAACAGCTTTCATTGTTGGACATGTGCTTAGACAGAAACATAAAGAAACAGTATCAACTCTAATATTGTTACAATGATTATCTAATACACAAAAAGGAAAATAATGTGGCTGAATTTGTTTGTATATAGGTTTGTTCACTACAGAAATTTATACTACTCAAAGAAAGGGTCTCAAATTTGGCAAGATATCCTCAAATAGAGAGGAAGGATCACTGAGATATATGTAGAATTGGCTTCAGATGGTCCCTTTTGGCCCTGGGGAATTTAGAGAAGCCCTTTTGTGAACTGAATCTAGGGAATAACATTATGCAGTCATGCAACACATGAAACCAATAGATAGCACTAGCTGACAAGTTATTCATCTAGTTTCCAGCTGAGTAGTGTATAACATTGTGACCCATTGTTAAATTTCCAGTTGGCCCATACTGAATGAACTTTAAACTCTGTTGTATTGATCCAACAAGTGCTTGGCTTCATGAAACTTGGTGCAGCAGTATTTCTCTGGAAGCTAGTAAAGTAACAGACAAGACTGGCCTGCTGGGGACATAATATGGACACGAAATGAATTGATTTTTGATGTACAAAGAGAGTGGGCAATTGGGTAACATGCATATTAAATACACCCTATATAGCATGGATGGACTAACTGGTTATAGCAATGGGAATGAAATAAAATTACATGCTCAGTACCATATTTTTCTACTCATGTTGGATAGAGGTTCAAAAGTAAGACAAATAATATATGAGATAAAAGGCAATGAAAATGATCATCATTTATACACTGATCAGTAATCATATAGGTAAAAGAAAACCCAAAACAACAAAAAACACAAAACAAATAAAAAGTTGGAGCAAGAGAAACAAACAATAACAGTTACAAGCATAGTTCTAGTCTGTTTAGAATTACATTTTACAAGTTAAACATGAAAGTAAAAAAAAACAAAAAAAAACTAGAATAATGTTGAACCAAACAGGATGTAGATCACACCAATAAAAAAAAATCTGTGGATTACTCATTACTATCTCCATTTCTTTAACACTATTTGCTGACAAAAACTTTGTTTACAAAATATGTTAAAACTGGACTAAACTAAAAAAGAAACAACATGAGTTTTAGTAAGCAACATTACTGAAGATATTCTAACATTCTCAAGCTTGTAGCTGTACACTTTCAAAATAGGTAACAATGCTGTGCAATGCTCACTGTGCAGATTAAGAAAAAAAAACAACAGAAGTAGATCTAGAGAGGAAACAGGTGTGCATATACTAAAAAGTAGTCAATAAACTTCTGGTGTTTTCATATCTCATAAAATGGATTGGAGGCAGTAAAAATATTGTTTAAATGAAATACCCGCACTTTTTATAAAGCACACATGATTTATGATAATCTGCCACAACTGTTGATGTTTAAAAGCATGTCACTTGTACTGTTTGCAGTTTGCAATTGCATCTACCTCAGTCTGCCACAAAATTGAGGACTAGCAACAGAGCTTTGACTGAACGATGGCAAAACATCTGCAGTCAGTAGCATGGATCAACATTTTTTCTTGCTGGATAAAGAAGATATCACCTAAGCTGGGCATAACTTTATATATTCATTTGCTAATCTTAAGAAAAATGTAATATCAAGGGGCAAATTCACTCATTAATATTCTAACAGTGCAAAGATTACTTGCTGCTAACATATATCAAGGGTGCTTTGTCTCTGGTTAGGCAGATTTGATTAGAACTGAAAAGACTCTTCAGATTGTTTTGGTCAAAGGTACCCAAGAACTGGCCCCGGTTATAAGCACAAAACAAGACCTGCAAAATCCTTGCAATCTGTTTCTTTTCTGTTTCAAGTATTACGATGAAATATAAATTGGTGTTTTAGACATGGTTTTACATGCTACTTCGAATACAAAATTACATTCTCCTCTGTGCCCCTTCCACTCGTGAAAAAACTAAGAATCCCTGGCTATATTCTGTCACAACTTCTAATTCTAATTCATAAGATTTTGCTTTACCTGTATAATATGCTGTTTCCATGGACACTCTACATTAGTCACTCTCTCTAAACTCATCAAAATGTTTGTGTCTAGGTTTTCACCATTAGTGAAGCCATATTTTATTGAAGCTTATCAAGACTGCAGGAAACTTTTTAGAAATGCCCATGTACAGGTGATTTCCCTCAAATCATTCCTGAAATGTGTGCTGCTTCCCAAACTTTCACATCTTTGCTTGGCTCTTAATCTAAAGCAACAAATCAAGAACTTCCAATCCATTTTGTACATCTGAAGAATGGGAAAGAAAGAATTAAAGGCTGCAAAAGAGGTTATTTCTAAGAGACATTAGCCTTTTTGCTACATCATGTCTTTTAAGTACAGATGACAGTATCCTGGAACTTTCTCATCTAGTGATGCCCCTAACTTGAAACCAAGTGCTCAACAGCTAAGTCCCAGGATAATGTCGGTAAGGGTAAGGCTGTATTGTACATGTACACCATGCGTGGTGAAGAGATAAGAAATCTATACAATGAGATGCTAGAAAAAAAATGAAAACATCCAAAAAACCAAATGCTATTGCAATGAAAAAAATAATAAAGAATCAGTAAGGGTTAAAGCTGATGAATCCCAGAGCTCATATAGTTCTTGGAAGGGTACAATACCGGAACTTTCAGAGACTTTCCCAGCAGGTAAGGGTAGATAACCTCATACGATTCAAAACTGTCGTCCGGGCTTGACACAGATTCTGTACTGTTGTTCATCATCACCTTCTTTTTCTTTTTTTTTTTGGGGTCCACAAGAAAACAGAATGTTAGTGAGGTGGGTTAATGGGGTTTTCAACCAGGGAAATCACAATTAGATAATTTCTATTCCCTCACGCAACCAAGGGATTGCTGCTCACAGATTTGTATGTTTACATGCTCTGCACTTGCATGGCCGCTCACCATTCATCAAGAGCGACAATCCCTATGTCACATGACAGAACTGAAAACAAAATTTACTTTACTTCTGAAAGTCAGCGCAGCTCTAGCCAATAAGTGTTATGAGAAAGGGCTGTTAAGCAAAATAAGAGAGATTGATAGCCCATAAGTGAACATTACTTAGGTGATGAAGCATTCATGTGAAACACACAGTACAGGAAATATATTAACATAGGTGACGTAATATGGTTCATAAACTTTAAATAGCATGATATGTGAGCACGTACTTTTAGAAAATTTATCCAATAAATTGCATAAATAATTTACTCATGCCAATAGTAAAACAGTCATTCCATGTCTTCTATGAAACAACAGAAATATTCATCATAACAGACTCAGTCTAACTTGGCCCAAAAATAAATCAAATAAGAATATAAACAAATTCATCAACCATGAATGATTAATTGATTGGCATTGATATGATCGGAGTGTTATCAGGTCACATTGAATCTAAGTTAGGGTGGTGACCCAGTTCAAAGATAAACAAATGACTAACAGCTGTGTTGTGTAATAAGTTTTGGTTCAAAAGTATGCTTCCAAATTTATATCAAAACAAATATCAAAATGTCATGAATGAAGCTGTCAGCAAAATGATACACTACATCTGCCCTTTATTACTTCAGTGCAGCCAGAAAAAAAAATGACTATTGTTACTTTCTGGCACTGCTAAGCTGGCATTTACCATTTCATCTTAGGTTTCAGTTAGGTTCCTGTGGTTTTTAGAGACAGAACTATTCCTTACTGTCCTCGATTTTGAGCCCTATCACTGCAGGGGCCACATATAAGCCTTGTAGACGGCTGTGTAAACTTGCTGATACTTGACATGCTTTCTGTAGCAAAATGGCACTTAAACCTATTAATACACAACTCTAAACACGCCAGCTTGTATCTGTTAATTCCTTTTAGGGTGAAAAAAAAAGGTTGTTGGCAAATCCACACTGGCATATCTTCAAGCTAATGCTGTTAAGGAGCTTCACTAGGTTGGACCAACGGATCAACAGGTAAAAAGTACAGTAATGCACAACTTCATTCATTTGTTTTGAATCCTGCAACGTCTGGTGCAAATTATTCTGTTACTGCCTCGAACCCTGATAACAGGTCAGAAAAAACAAGTATCTGGGAAATGTTTTAGTTTTCCTATCCAACTTGCATACTGGCTATTTCAAAAGTGTGAGTAATGGCATCCTTTTGGTCCTGGTAGACTATACATCTATATTTATGGAAAGTCTGTCTGATTCCAGGAAAAACCAGCAATTCAGGACTTGTAATGGCTGTGGTGGTACCCATGAGAATGACAGTATAGCTTTTTCTTTGTCCACAAGAACGACAGCTAAAAAGAACAGAGCAGATTAAGCTTTCCAGTACTAACTCTGATGACTGATAATACAACAAAAATGTCTGCCAATTACCTGGGACTGTGTTTGTGTTTTCCTATATTTGTCATTTTGCAGTCGTGAATCCTGTTTATGCTGGGAGTGCATCATGAAGAAAAAAAAAACAACAACAACAATGAAATTATTTAACAAAACAAAAGTCTGGCTGTGACAAAGGAAGATTCCTTATTAACTGATATATGTTTTATGGAATTTGTTTAGCCACTTTATTACTGAAAGACAGAGTTCCACATACCTTTTTTGCAGTAACAAAGGATTTCTAATAATTCAGTCCATATCATGTTAATCCTCCTCATGTTACTTAAAATGCACATTTTTTAAAAATTTCATATCCAGAAGTGTAGAAAAAAACAACCTGCTCTTGCCAGATAAAACTAGAACTTCTAATAGCAAAAACAAGCTCATGCAATGAACTGCAAAAACAAATTACCTGTGAATGTTTATATGTTTTCCTATCAACCCTATGTTTGTTGTTTTTTGAATAATGTCGTTCCTGCTCAGGATGAGAGAAGATTAAGGAAAATAATATTTTTGTAAACTTTTAAAATTACCAAACTGATGCAATCTGGGTTCTGAGGGGTTTTGTTTTGTTTTGCTCAATACTTATAAGACATTGGTAGGTTTT
>JAWQUT010000481.1:265951-285437 GCA_033807755.1 Ellobium chinense
GGAACTACAGACACATCCCAACCAACCCAGCAAGTCTGAATCTTCCTGTTTCTGGACCATCAGTTCCATCATAGCACGCTTCTGATCCTCTGTAAAATTGTAAGCATCTGCGTCGGGTTCACTGTCATTGTCAGAAGGTTCATCAAGTGACCGTTCTCTGCCAGGGCTTTCAATTTCCCGCTGTCCTTTCTCCTTCTCTGTAGGGGACTCTGCCCGTTTTGGGGGTGAAGTTATGACATCCTGGTCATCATCTGATGCACTTGTCTGAGGATGAAGATTACAAATCAAACTTGATGGGACGCAATATCACGCACATCCTAATTCCTAATTAGTTCCTCAGAGAAGTATGATTTTATAGTCTAAATACATTTCTGTTAATCATATGCAGTACAGCTTTGTTTACTGCTATAGTGTCACAGTTGCAAGCAGTGTGAATGATATTAGCATTGTGCTTTTAGTAATTGTATAACTATTTGGTCAAAATGTATTCTCATGTGCTGACATATTTTGATACATTATCCCAAAATGGTAAAATATATGTTTTAAGAGAGTACACTAGTCTAGATATGAAATTCAGGGTTTTTAAAAGAAATTCAGGATTTTTGTTGTTAACTTACACTGACAGCGAGAGGTGAGGCAAACAAAAGAGAAAGAAAGACAGAAAACACAAGGCCACACAGTTCTAACAATGGAGCAGACATGCTGCACAATGGATAGGATTAATCAATTATAACAACAACAATGAAAACAACAACAACAACAAATCCTTCTTGGAGTCCTTTCCACGGTGACCAGCTTTTCAAGTCTGCTATCAACTAGCTGCTTGTTTTTCCATTCGAAGTGCGCGAGTTTCAAGGCTTTTTCATGTTTCCCTATAGTCAGGTAAAACATATATACTGACTCCAATGTAAATTATCAACTGACCTTCCGTGGAGAAGACACTTGCTGTGAGTTCTCTTCTGATTCAAGGTCCTTCTCGAAGTCATCTTCATAGGAGTCGTCCACCTTGTCCAGTTTGTTGTTGTTGTTGTTGATGCTGATGCTTTCCACTGCAGTGGAATCCATGGCAGTGTCTGCAATTAAAGAGGAATTCACTCGTCACTGTCTGGATATTGGATATGCCTCCATTATCCATATATACAAAGAAAAGTGTATTACAAGGGTAACAGGGTAATCAACGATATCATGAAACATAGAGACAATCTGACGACACTCCACTTCCATAACGTCATTGCTGAGAAGAAAATATCACAGCAACATTATGGATGCCTACACTCACTGACTTATTCTCAAGATCATTTGCAAATATCAAGGAGTATAAAATTTAAAGCAAAATCTGTGTAGATCTAACAAGTTAAACGAATCACAAGTTTCATCCTAAGACGTAGACAGATGTGAAGACAGTAAGCAATCTGTTTTTCTTTAATTTCCTTAAAATAAGTCCAAAAGACAAATTTTTTTGAGCCTTCACTTATATGCCTCTACAATTTTCCACCTTGCCATTGTTCATATACTGGAGATAATTTTCATGCTTAATGAAACAAAACACAAAACTTCCTATAACCCCGCCTGAATGTCAGAAGCAGTAAATTCAATAACGAAGGTTAGATTTAATGAATATGTGCCAAAAATGTATTAAGCGAAGAAGAAAACGATCTTACTGTCCGCAGAAATTGATTACATATAAGAATGTTCTTCTTTCTATTTCAGACTAAAATCTAAATTGTGCAAAACAGAGGCAGCCAGTGCTCAAAATATCCAGCTAGCCAGTCATGTAGTATTGATCACCAATTAATTTTCTCTGCCTTCTCCTCTTGTTTAAACAATCACATGCTCTCGGCTAAACCTGTCACACTAGTGCTACTGCCAGGACCAAAGAACAAAACAATGGTAAAATTGACATCATCACTTTACACTAATGCCAGAATGTTGACATAAGACCTTTTGCTGTTACTCTTCGTGTTTGTAAACTTGCTTTGCCCAGGGCACTGCACAACTTTGCACTTCAGACACAAATTTGCCACTGGCAAAGACTACATGACTGTTCATTACTGGGTATTGTTTGTGAGTGATACTTTTGCCAAGCCTCTCCGTAAAATCAGGAAAATTTCATTAAACAAGTAGTGGAGGAGCTACCTTACATCACATTTCACAGCATCATATTGCACCCCATCACACTGCAGTGCACTGCAATGAATCTGATCGCACCATATTGCATTGCATCACAACATATCCCATTGCATCACATCAAAGCCCATCCCATCCCATCCCATCCCATCCCATCCCATCCCATCCCATCACAATTTCAACAGTCAGGCTGGAAAATCTCTACTGTGGACAGCAAAACAGTCGAGGATCATCTGAAGAAGATATTTTCTTTTCTTATCACCATTTACTGACTTACTCTCACAAGTTCAGGATTCTCTCTCCTCCTCCATTTCAAAAGCCTCCCTCCTCCTCCCTCCCCTTTCCATCATTCAGATTTTTTGACATATGTTCCCCTAAATTCTGCTGCACTTTCCTGTTTGCACGCATGACAACCCCTATTCAAAATGCCCCACTTCATTCCAACTCAGCGGAGACCTGGTTGGATACATTTGTGATATAGCATTGCTTTTGTGTATGTTGTGTACAGTTAATGGTATAAATTTAGTAGTCATCATAGACCTATTTTAAATGTTCATGTGCTGTCATTCGCTTATACTGTATATACCACACCACAGCTGTGGTCTGGGTTCATACCATTAAACCTGTTCACCATTTTGTTTTATCTTTATGTGTGTTTTTGGTATAATGCATCAATGTTGTAACCCATAAATCTAAATTAATGTGGGCTATGTCACCACTGTGTCACACCAACAACTCGTTCTCTGTAAAAAGTTGTTGTAAAACAAAATGTGAAATTAGACTGCGATTGAGTGGTGCTGACTACAGCTTGACTCTGAGCACAGACTGAAACAATGATACTATTCTGACTTTAGGTGATCTATACTCTGAATTCAGCAGGCATTACTGTAACTTCAACGCCTGCCTGGGGCATAGGAATAAATGAGAGGCATGAAAGGACACTTTGATTTCAATCCCACACTTCACATCGGAGCACTGGTTTTCCAAATGTCATAGGTAAAACATTTCACCATGCATTGAAACTTTGCAGATCGTTACTGTCCCTTTGAAAGTTATAGTAGAGAAAATCAATATGAAAATGTCTAGAATTTGAGATACAAAAACAAATGCATTGGAGTTGAGGCAGTGGCCATGGCCATCTGCAGGTAGGACATGCTCCAACAGTAACGATCAAATGGCACAGCTTTAAAGGGCACTTTTAAGAATTTGGATCATTTTTCATTTTTATTTTGATCATGTTATTTAAGTGCATGACTGTATATTCGTAGAACTAAGATTTACAAGTCATTATACCATGCTCTCAATCAAAGTTTTATTTCATTAATTTCATATTATTATGAAGATTTTGCTTCGTTCACAAGTGTTGCTGTGGGAATCTGAAAAGGAAAAAAACTCTGTGCTGCACTTCAAAATATACTTTGTGATCTATAAGCATATTAAATAAAAATAAGAATACTATAATGTAATGTAATGTAATGTAATGTAATGTAATGTAATGTAATGTAATGTAATGTAATAATACCATAATACTATACAATCAGAAATAGCCATATGGTTGTTTTGTTAACTGAATATACCATCAGAACTATGGTGCTATGGTGTGTTGTCGTTGCCCAGCAGAGAAAGAGACCAAGGCAGAACAGCAAAAAAAAAATGTGGAAAAAGAGAGTTTTTATGCTTAAACAAGACAATGCAGTGAAACTAGCTAGCTGAGGTCTTTAGGCTTTTCTGCCTGGAGATAAACAAGTGGTCGGTAGAGCTGAGAGCAATGAGAGCATAAAAATAGCACCTGTGTTCTGTACAACCCACGGCTTACACTTGAAGAAAGCCAATCATAAGAATGTTGGATTGAGATCCATGCTATTAAGTGCAGATACACCCCTCTCTCCTTCTCTAGTTTTCACTGCCAGGCATTTCTTGCCATGTCCCTCTGCCTTTGGTTGGACTTGCAAGCAATACAAATGTAATGTGAAGTGCCCCACTTCAAGCCTGTTTACTTAGCACTTCAGTCCCTATGCACCTGAGCTATGATACATTTTCCTAAACACACACTCCATAAAAACCTCAAAAGGTAATCGAAGAGCATTGACATTCTATGGAAAGTGATCGAATAATATGCCAAGTAAGGTCAAATTCATCTTTTGATACCTATGTATTAAATATGATGTTCTCTGTCTCTCTTTCTATTTCTATTGCATGCAGCCTTCATGATAAATATACAACCAATCATATACACCACTGATTAAATGAAACAATAGTGCACAATGCCAAAGTTCTGTACGTCTCCTGTTAACTTTTGTGATTTTATAACATACAGTCTTTTGTTGTAAAATGGAAAAGCAGTACAATGAAATTTCTGTAAGTGTAGTCTTAAAGGTTAGAGTAAAAGAAAACAACATCCTTTACAAATGTGTATTTATTGATATTAAAATGTCACAATCCATTGAAAGAATCCTTGTCAAAAGCTAAACTCTGTAGAGGATGTACGAATGCAAGAATGTATTTTCTGCATACATAAATGAACTAAATGTCATGAAAATGTACATTCATTGAGTTTTATGAGCCGCTTTTCAATTATATAAACTAATCACTCTGGGCCATAAAATCAATAACTCACGTACAAAAGCAATTGTTCTGTATGGAACTGAAAGCAAGACTTCTAAACTCTAAGCTCTTCTAACCCAAAAGAGCAATGATATTGGCTATCGCAGGTGCGATGAATGGAAGATACATGCCTCAATGATTTTATTATGTGAATGCTCAATCATTGAGAAGTAATATGAGCACGTTCACTGCCTAATCAGTCTATCTATTTCACATAAAAGCGTTTCAAGGTGCCGATATTTCACGCCTCATTTCTCAAACCACAATTTAACTGAGGGAGTTATCGGTTATCTTGCCCTTTTGAAGCAAAATCATTTCAAGACAGAACGAAAACACATACCAAAAAGTTTTTGCCAAAGCAGACACCAACTCCAGAAACTTGCCTTGCAACTGTTTAATAGCACAGATGATAATACAGTGCTTTCACTTTAATATACAGGAACCACTCTATTTCTCTACAAAATGCTGTGATTAAGCAAATCATGTGCCAAGGCAGAAAGGGGTATCAAGTGAAGTTACTGTAAAAAAACAATTCAATCCTTCTGGATTATATTATTATGGTAAGGATTATACGGTAATACATTCCCATGGTGCACAATGCCTTTTTTCCAATCCAGCACATTTTACATGCAAAATTGTGCACCATAGTGCTAAATAGTGCTTTTTTTTCTGTTGAGGGTAGTAAACTTAGAAAAAACGTTATCTGAGAATAGTCAGGGCACTTATTAACAATAGGATAAACTGGCATTTTATTTCTCAGTGAAGAAACAAAAAAAAAATCATTCCCCAACTCCTCTTGCATGTATGACAGAAGACCTATCTGATGATCCAGCAAACAAAAACTCCAATCTTGTCGCGCACGGAGGAACTGCTGTATTACTATTATCGACGTGCTAAATGATGTCACCTCCTGTGACAGAACAGGCATGTTACTTAAAATATTAAACAGCAAATAGAAAGTGTACTTTGACTACCACACAGACCGACAAAGACAGTGGTTGTGGTGATGATGATGATGTTGATGATAAATGATTGTAATGTATTTGTATTATGCCCTGATGTATGTTCATCTGATCATTCTGTTTTCACTATTTCATAGTTTTTCTCTGAAGAACCCTATCACTGGAACTCTGTTTTAATTTTTTTTTTTCGATGTTACACAGTCTAACAGCATATGATATTAGTTTGAAAATAATAATTATAATAATGATGATTATAACGCAGTGGTTGCACCAGGCAAGAATGGATATTGATAGTGTGCCTTTTGTTTGTGAGTTTTCATTATGAAACTACTGAATACATTCTAAGGTGTTCAGTGTAGTTTTGAAAAGGAACTCACCACGGGTTACCCCACCTTCTCACTTCTTTCAGATGACAGCAATAATAAAACACACCTTTCCGTTACACAACGCAAGAGGCTGCTCTTTGCACGGCAGCAGGAGACTGGCAAAACAAAATGGCCCATTAAACACACTACACTCTAAAATAAACAATGCAGTTAGGGAGTGGATGGGTTGTACACTGCTACACCATCAACAACTAACAATCAGTGCCACAATTTCTATACACAACACAGGAAGCACAGAGAGCGGTAATTTTGAAAAAATCAATGGTCACTGATAACGTCAATGGCGGCACAAGAAATGAGATACTGGCAAAAAAAGAAAACAGACGAAGGCACACCTTCCATATCCCAACTCTCTTCTATCCTCATGGAAAGAGAGACACCGAAATGAAATCTCAAATCGCTCCTGCCATTTTAAAACACTTAAAAAGTGTGGATAATGCATAATTCAGTATCCATTTTCTACAATTCACAATGATGGTGAAATGGATCTGTAATGCACAGTGATACTGCTTAAATACAACTCCATCAGAACATGGAAAAAGCTGTGATTATGGGATTATATGCGTTCTACACAATGTGTCTTTGTATTCTATCCTGATGTAGAGAAAAGACTGTTTGCTGAAAAATGTGATTAATGGAATTTAACGTATTCAGTATATTTAAACTACTGGGCACAGACAACTGCATTATGCTAACATGCACTCTTTTCCAATATCTGTTCTTACATATTCAATGATCAGGCTTTTGAAAACAGTCTGGGTTACAAATAATGCTCATTCAACCTTGTGCACTGCAGCACTGTGGTAATGCAAGTGTATCCTATAGATTGCTGTATCCAATTCATTTTAATTACAGCATGCACTGGATTCCCTGGGGAAGCTATAATGACTCAGTGGCTGTCACTAGCATAAAAGAAAGAAATGGATAATTTTTTTTTTCTTTTGTTACCAGCAGTCGTGAACACAATTACTTTGTTTCAGCTGTATATACGAATGGGCTTAATCATTAGAACACACCTAACATACCAGCAAATATACGGCCAATGGTGGCCAAGATAGGTTTAATATTTGGTGACCTCACTCTCAAGCTTGGCCCAATATTGGCTGCAAAGATGGGTCCAATGTAATGTGTTGGTAAAATAAATGTGCAGAGCTAAGGTCGGAGTTATCAGCTTAGAAAAAGGAGGAGGAGGAGAAGGAGGAGGAGCCGAAGAAGAACTGTCCAAAATGGCACTGAATTGCCAAGATTGGTGGAGTTGTGGGCAAGATGGGTTGAACTTGGTATGCCCACTTTGTCAGACAAAAAATTTTGGCACTCCTGGTTCAAGCCATCTTAGTAGTGATATATACTGGTGAACTTGATAGATTACCGGGTGCCCCTTACAATCAATCCAACTTGGATACCATATTGGTCTCAAAGCTGGTCACATTGTAGCTATTTTCTGCCAAGATTGCCGAGAATGCTCAACACTGCATCAATATTGGACCAAGACAATGTTTTGGTGTAGTAGGTTGCTAGCACTGAGTAAAGACGATGGTTTGGTTTAACACAAATTTACAGTATTTGCTTTAAGTGGATAAAAATAGTTCATTTCGTAAGTACAATATTACTTTGAGAAAATTTGATGAAATTACTAGCTTTGAGAAAAATTTGAAATTAAATTTTGAGGATAAAAGAAAGAAAAATGATAGAACTTGCTGCATGATCAGTCTGTTCCACTATCCAAATGACAGTCCAACCAATCAACCAACAGACCCACCTAGATCTATCTACAGCATCATCTCCCATCTGATTTAACATCTCTACATCCCATAATCCCCTACTAATTTGATTCTGATCTTTTTATATCTCACCCATTAAAAAATATATTACATTTTATCTCCAGATCAAAGATTGTGTATCCTAGCAACCAAACTGAGTAAACAAACCAAACTGTGTGAAGACCTGCCCGCTGGCGCTTGTGTCAATGTTTCCACATTGTCTAGCTGATCAAGATCAATTCACAGTCATTAAAACTGTAGATGGTTCCCATTGGCTTGGCTATAGAAATTGGCTAGCTCTGGCTGGTGACAATTCAAGTGGCTGGGAGACTGTACAAACCCAGAGGCCAAGAGGGCATACTATATTTTATTGCATGTACAGTCTACTCCATGTAACTGCAATCCCGAAAATTGCAACCATGCCTTAAAAGCAACATAGTCTACATACAAAATATGTTATATTGCAAATTTTTTGTGCTCCCAATAATTGCAGTGAGTAGCAATTAAGTGGCGTTGACTTATTGGCATCAAAGCTTGAATGCCCTCTTTACGATCAGGTACATGTCCAGATTTCTGTTATACCCTCTCTCTCTCCCTCTCTCTCTCTCTCTCTCTCTGTCTCTCTTGCCTGTACTATGTCTTTCACTGCTTTCACTGTCTATGTGTTTCTTGCATTAAAGAAATGAATGTGAACATCTTTATCATCAAATTCACAGGATATTCTCATAGTTTTCACATAAAATTTGTTATTTCCCAATAGTTATAAGAGTGATATAATCAAGGTTTATCCAGGAACCTGCTGTTGTCTACTGAAAGCACACTTAAAAAAAATAGAGTTGGCAAATAAAAATTATGCCCACTGAGGTTCTGCTTACATCCACCATTTAATTTTCAAAGGTCGAAATAATTCCACTTGATACACCCACATGAAAATAGAAATGGGGTCCTGTTTGTAAGCAGAAGCCCTCATACTCAAGTTACTAAAACATTCCGCTCAATATCTAAGAAGACCTTTAATCTCAGAATGAAAGTGAAGATGTGAAACTTCCTCTCCAGCCAAGAGAATTGCCATGTTTCTGACTGGCACTAGACAATGTGATGACACTGCTAATGATAAGGTGCCAGACTGCCAGGTTTATTAATCTCCAGAAATGAAGTCCACGCCCCTACAATGACGTAAACAACTAGCATCAAGTGACACCAGTGGTTTTCAAACTTCACACAATGGGAGGGAGAGGAGGTCATGATAATAATGACCTGGCCAAGGAACAAAACATGTTGCTTCAAGAAAGGACTGGTAATGATGCAGGACAAGTTAGTCTGTAAAAAAATATCAACAGTTTTTTCTTACCAAAAACAGGTTTTTATTTCCAAGACAAAAGGTACAATGACTTTGTATGGTTGAAACTCATCAGGAACACAGTAAATTTATGATTAAAAGGAGGTGTGATTTTCTGGGAATTTTATTTAGAAAATACAATATAATAATCTGTAATTTATAAACTGTTGCAATAATGTTAAAGTTTCTATTAAGCAAACTGCGATTAAGCCGAATCAACCATAAAGCAATTACCACAAAATAAAGTGTGAAATAGTGACTTCACTGCAAGGTATTTTTCTGGTTTTGCACATTCCAGTATTACATCCTTGGTTTTGAGAAGAACATATCTATTTCCCTGTTTTTGCTCAAGTTCATAGTTGGCATTTTGAACTGGAAATAAGCAAACAACAGAGGAAAAAAACAACAGTTATTAATGTCTGTTGTGTGGAGTCAGCAGTGACACATATGAGAGGAAGAAAGTGTGACTAAAAGGTGAGTGCAATGACAAGATATCATATAATCAGTATCTGGTCATATGATTATGCAGTGTTTTGTCATTGCATGGCAGAAAGGTGCCATGAGCAGATGGAAACTGAAAACTACTGAGCTCAGTACATCAGCACCATCTGCTAATCAATAGAACAGTGGCATCCACGCCACCAAGGGATACCACCAGTTGTGACAACAAGTCTCATCAACACTGGGGAGCCATGTGTGAGAAGAGCGGGCTGATTGACGAGCAGTTACTTCTGATCTCCCACATTTGCCCAGCTAGTCACACTAGCATAGCAGCTTGGGAAGGGAGGGGGCTAGAGAAATCAATAACATATCTGATCAGATAATCAATAGACCATCATCTTAATTGGTGGGAGAGTGTTATGCAGTCAGCTGTGATGCAAGTGACAGCATAAAAAAAAATTAGAGAAAGAAATACAGAAATGTAAGGGGTGGGCGGTGGGAAGGGGTGTTTTGGGGATCGAGACAGATGAGAGAAGGGCAGAGAAAAACATAAATCAGCATTAGTTCCAATCAGTTGCTGGACATGCAGTCTGCAACATATTTGATCTTATCCTTCTATTTTTGATCCTACAAGTGGAGAATAAATGGATATGAACAGAGCAAGGGAAATGAACATTGGTGGATGTGGAGAGGAGAACCTGGCATAACAGTCTGGTAAGGAGACGGATCGATTGCAGAGAGTAGAAACCAATGTCATTAATAAAAGGACTCAAACACAGAAGAAAGCTTTGAATTGGCATAGAAACTGGAAGCTAGAAATGCAAGCAAACTGCCTCGGAGCCAAACCTCTCCTGTCAAAATAGTTTTTACTCAATAAAATAAAATCTTTAATGGTTAGTCTCAGATTACTAGCTCAGTTCCACATAAATTTATAGGATAGTGTATATGACAAACTACCAAACTACATCTATATGCATATACACAGCCTTGCTAAATTAAAAAAAAAAAGAAGTCATAAAAGTAGAAAAAGTATTATGCACCCATACCGGGATAGTTTGATTCTGCTGACTAATGGATCAAAACACTGAAATTGGGAAATGTGTAAAGGTAGCTCAAAACTTTCTATAAGAGAACAAATACAACTGATTTTTAACTTTAATTAAGCCTGCATAAATTTACATAAGATGTTATTGATCAAAGATTCTCATGCATTCAGTTAAACTTGTCTTTGCCAAACTGCACTGACAAGCACACAACAAAAAGTTTTGTTCGTTTGCCCATTTCAGTGACCTACAGTGATTACACTACCTATGTGCCTTAAGTCATGTTGATTTCCACTGTTGTTTCATCATTGTTTTGCATTGATTTGCAACATAGTTTTGTCTTCTACCTAATTACCTTTGATACTACCAACATGGCATCACAGTGAAATTGGTATTTCGCAGAAAAAAAATTAGTACCAAACCTGCAGTTCTTTACTTAAGATTTAAAACAAAGCAAATTAAGGTATTCACCTCCGAGACTTAACATAACCTTTTTTATCATGAGATGGTTGGAAAGCACTGACAACTTGAAAATTACATACTGTATGTATCCAAATAAAAATTATAGAGCCTGCACTGTCTGCAAATTTGGATACAAGGTATAAACATAGCCTATACTGACTGCAGAAGAACCATCTAGGATGAATTTGTGATGCAGAAAATTGGAGCAAAATTGGTACAGAAATAAACTCATGCCATCATTTACACATGAAACAAGTAATATCTTGTTCTTTTCTTTTTCATCTATTTTGGATTTAAATAATGATAATTTTACTTTCATGAGGTTAAAGCCTCTTGTTGACGTTAGCTCTTTATAGCATTAGGTCCCTCGCTTACAAAAAAAATGATAAAAAGATTAAGACCCTACGCCTATAAGAGCTGTCACTTCAAACAACATCACTGCAAACACATATTTAGATTAAGTCACTATCGAATCAGTCAAAAAAATATAAAAAATTTCTGAACGGTCCCACTCCCAGGTGCCCAATGAAATTTTCATTCGCTTTCAATCCTCTGACCTTTCTTAATCTTGAGGTTTTGCCCTGGACCTATTGGGGGCCTACAGCAGTCCCCAGATCCCTGGTAAATTTCTTTCTTGTGACTGATTGATTGTCTGTCTGTCTGTCTGTCTGTCTGTCTGTCTGTCCATCCGTCCGCCCGTCTGTCTGTCTGTCTGTCTAGCCCAAGGGAGGTTTGTAAGAGAAGAGGTAAGAGCAAGGCAGTGTACCCTCTCCTCCTAGAAAACTGACTGATTTGCCACTGCCCTGATGAACTAGATAAAAAGTATGGAACAGAGTGGGAATAAATGTAGTTTTATGTAACTAATAAAACAGAAGCAAAGAACTTAGAATGACACGGTGATTAAAATGCAGACCATAATTCTTTGCAGTATTAGAATGAGCATTTTTTTCACTCTATTGTCTCCAGCCTCATTTCAGTATTAGGTCTAGACAAAATCATTCTTTGATTGCCCACCTGCACTCATTCTTCACTTCACCTCTCAGGCCATGACAAATATGGGACTGCTTGTCCTGGTTGGCTCATTTGGAAAAGTGAATTAAATGTTTAGGCTTTCTGACCGAAATATTCCAGATTTGCTTCAAAGAGCCTATTTGTAGAAGCCCACTATTACCTGCAATATGTTTTACTCAGAAAGCACGCTGGCTCTCTGAGTCTGACCTTTATGCAGCTTTATCTTTTACTAGACTCTTGATGAATGACAAAATCTTGCATTGATGACTTTCCTCAAACAAAAAGTGTTATTGGACCATTTCAGAACCACACACTCAGAGGATAATAAGGGAGACAATACATCTATGAGCAATAATATTCTGTTCATTCCTCTTCTTACATCTTCTTTCAATGTTGGTGACTCAGTAGTTTGTTCCATGAATGCATATTTTAATGACCAACCAGAATCTAAGAGAGACTGGATTAGCCCTTATTCTGCTGGACCTTAAAGTTGCATCATCTATTGTTACCATTGGAAGGGTTGCCCTATCTACAAATGACCATGGTCACTGTCTCAACTCAGATGAGTTTGCTTTCACATTTCAAAAAGCAGACATTTTTGTATCAATTTTCGTAACTGTGACAATCACTGGGACCGCCGACTACTGATCTGCAAAGTTTTTATGCAGTATAAAGGTTCTACTTCCAAAATCAGAGAAATAGCAGTCTAGTGTGAAGCATACCATTGACTTCAGATTACTGAAGCCTCCCTTTATGCCCCACCTCCCCTTTCATACTCCTGGTAGGCCTTTAAAGTTCATTGTGATAAAGAGTGAGACAATTAAGGGATCTAGATACAAAATAAGATGTGAAGTGACAAACACTCATTCAAACAGCAGCACCAAGTTGATCAAGGGCAGGGATGCACTGGATGAAAACAAGTCTATGTTCATATCCTCGCAACTACAAACCTGCTTCATACTCCACCCTGCAGCAAGTTTCCTGGTCACTGACACTTGCTCTCTGCCCGGTTGTTTTACGCACGGAGTTCGCCCCACTTCTACCTTCCTTAGATCGGCTGTATAAAAGTAGCTTATATGCAACCATAACTTACCTTGAAATGCTATGAAAGATTCCTTTACTTTCTTTCACTTTATCATTGCAAAACTTTATATTTGTGCGCTTTTCCCATTCTTGTATTCCCTTGAGAAGAGACGGCCATTCCTTCCTCACTGTTTGGCGTCGGTGTCAAGGAAATGGATCTCAGCAGAGCTATGAGTTTTATTCTCGACAATGAGTATGAAACTGAATAAGTATAAATGCTTATCTAAACAGCTGAATGAAAAAAAATGATGTTCATGTCCTATTGTATTATTACTTTGTAAATACCAGAGTAACTATCTTATGCGAAAAGAGCCTACGAGTGTTTTCACATCACCGTCGATACGTGTAACAAGATGGCGATGGAAGTCAACATGGCACGATTCGTTACCGGCTTCATGCTTATTCTGTGGTGTGCAGTACATGCTCAGGTGACGGAAGACACTTGTCATTCATATGCAGGCGGGCAAGTTTATCCTCAGGAGACACGGCGCACAAGTGGACATACAATTCAGTGGAGTCAAGCCGTGAGTAAGTAAACTCTGCAGCGGCTAATGATGTCAATCCTTCTTCTCTTGTTTTGTTTTTTGTTCACCAGTGGTGTTTCACTTTTGCATTTCTGAAGCTCTTAAAGCGTAATGCAAATTTCACATCGTTATCGATAGATCTAGACTCTAGTCAGGATACAGTCAGATGCACACACTTTATCGTGTTCTTGCATCAAATCAAGGAGACCTTGTGAGGGTGAGAAGAGGAGGAGAGAGCAAGGGGGCGGGAGTTAGAAGAGGATTCACAGTGACACTAATAAGGTCTCATTGAATTGATCTCTTCAGGGCTGTTTGGGAGTGATTGTATCACAAGCATCATACAACTTCAAAATAGTTTCCTAAACATTAAGGTGGACTACAAACTAAGCTATCCAAGCTCCCATGTCCAAAATTTCATTAATTTCTTTGTTTTTTGTTGTGTCTTAAACCAGATCACCTCTGAATGTGTTTAGCTGATTTTGTTCACTGTGTTTATTGAAGAGACCAAAGCTTACTGTTTCCAGTCAGTAAGCTGCTGCCAATCAGTGAGTTTATTTTTATGTATGTGTTTTTTCAAGAGAGACATTTTGGACCAGCTCAAGGTAGTATGTTATCATAGTTGAAAAGCTAAAATTGTTTGGTGTCTTCAAATTCTACTTACTGGTGATTGGTGGTCAGTGATCACTTTCATGGATTACAAGTGAGATTTCTTTTGTAATTTCTCAAGAGAGATCAGGCCTGTTTGGTCCGTACCAGAGTGCTTAGAGTTAATTTGGGACAGGAATTTGATCATTGTTTTGCAGGCAGGCCAAATAATCATTGTAGGGAATGGTTTTAGGGTTTAATTTTGGTTTTCTGGTTACTGAATCTTTGGCTTTACAATTTCCCATGATTTCAGTACTTGAAGCCATTATAATGCTATTCGGCACTGAGCTGCAAATGTTTGGTCCCCTGAAGAATTATTGCAGGAAATTCAAATTAATGAAAGAGATAGCTCATTTCTTTTGTGACCAGTCCTTGGAGATTCTAAGCAACAAAAGAATGAGTCTCCAAGCAAGCAGAGATGACTGAGACAGATGCAGAAAAGCTAGAAAAAGGTGTGCTGACTTGTGAGTGATGTTTGCTATACAGTACTTATGATTTTGCCTCACTTATTAGTATTCCTATCACTGTTCATTGTTGCCACATCAGCCCCCAACACAAGACCACTGGCAGAAAGTTCCACTAATAATTTGAAACCGTAGGTGGGGCCACCACTGTTTCCAACTTCCTACTTTCTGTGTGACACAAGAAATTCCAAATTTTCCAGTTAGCATCTAGGCAAGGAAAAGAAAATCAAGAAAAATCAAACCACCAAAGAACACGTATTCTAATCATCAGTTATTCAGAATCAAAATAATTGTGAATCAAAACAAAAGCACTGGAACAAGACAGATAGAGGCTTGTTTGGTTGCAGAACAAGACAGATAAAGGCATGTTTGGTTGCAAACTAGCTCAAAACAAATTAGCCAGCAAGAATGAAATTAATTCTTTCTCCAATCTCAGAATGATAACATGATTCCATCATTTTTTATCACCTGCTCCTACTATCCATTTTTTTCAAGTTCTGGAAAAGTTTGGGATGTGTTGAAACGATCAATGGATCTAGATGAAATAAGGGAAAGGGTCTCAGTAGGCCTTACAGGACATAATGCAAGGAAAGTCTTTATGCTTCATTTTATTCATCTTGTGCACTTACAAGAAAAGCACATTACCATGGGTACACTTTTGGTTGCTGCACATCAGTCGCGGAGGGGAAGTGTGTGCACATTCTTGAGTTAGTGGAATCTTTTGAGTATATAATTGAAATTGAAGTTTTGCAAAATGGTGGCTTCCATCTGTGGTTTCAAATTTGGTGATGGAACTTTTTATCAGTTGCATTTTGTAGGAGGAAGATGAGACAAGAATCAACGGTGGTGTGAATGCTAATGACTGAGGTAGAGTTAAAAGTATAGCCAACACCACTTGCAAGTCAGCGCATTACTTTCTAGCTCTTAAGCATCAGTTGCAGCCATCTTGGCTTGCCTAGAGACTGATAATTCCTTTGCTTGGGACCACCATATAGAATAAAAGCACCACTCCTTTTGTGCATCCATGGGGACTGAACAAACAAAGCCCATGTTGACACAAACTTGCTTTGCCAACACCACCTTTTTGGAAAAGGATATTTGCACATGCATCCCCAGGGTGCATTGGATGATGCACCTGTAACTTCCTAGATCTAATCTAGGTCAGTTGTTGATTTTATCTAGGTCTAATCAAGATTCTTTTGCTCAGATTCTTGTTAATGGGAAACTGTAATCCCCCAAAATATAGTCAGCACAACTGACAGGATCCAAATTGCATCCCCCCTCCCCTCCCCCCCACTCTTTTCAATCGCCTTTTTTGTATATCTAGAAGGCACATTTTATCATCATTCTTATGACAACCAACTTTGAACATGCTGAACAGGCTATTCTGGGTTCCTATGGTAGTGTTAGTTTAAGACATGAGAAAAAATTACGAAGACACGACTGAAACATAAAGAGATTTAAACGATGACTGTCAACTCTGTCTGCATGCCTTTCCCTTTACACTTCAAGATTTTTTTTGCTGGGGTGAACTTTAAATTGTCAAGAAATGGAAAAGGAAGGGGAATAGAGAAGGGAGGAGGTGGTGGAGCGAATGAAAAGGTGACCTTTCTGAAAGGTGAATATTGAGTCATTAAGAAAGAGAGCATCTACGCACAAACTGTGCACTAAGAATTCATTTCTGTCTCTTTGAAAACTTACAGAGAATGCTAAGAATGGATAAGTAATCAGCTGCTGTAAATTTGAACATGGCCAAGCTTCCAATTCATTGTTTATGACCATCTCATGTATCCCCTCCCCTTGTCACCCTCCCTCCTTCCCACCCCCCATTTTATTTTGTTTTGATTTTGGCTCGTAATGTTAGTCATCGTTTGTTCTTTCATCATTTTCACAAGTTCCAGTCATTGGTGATCAGTAATTTGATGTAGATCTTCAGTAGTGTCCACGGATAGGCACATTGTCATGAGCCCATTATTTGCTGCAGGTTTGCAGGTTTCAAGTTTCATGTAGTTGTCTGAGTGTTGAATATTGGTGGTACATAGCTTGAGGCTGATGGCAAAATGGAAGAATACGGAATGAGGAGGTGGGAATGTGCCGCTAGGACAGAGAGTGATTCTGGAAGGGCAGTGAAAGGGGATGAGAGGGGTAATTAAAATGTATTATTCTCACAATGTCACTTGTAGCCTCTAGTGAATGAAAAAGTACGAGCAGGAATTTTATTGCCTCAGTTAGGTTGTAGACTTTATAATCAGCTGCAAAAGTGCAATTAATAATACATTTAGGACATTTAAATATGCTGTGGGTTTGTACTAAGGTCAAGTCATAATGAAATTGTTCTCAAAATAGGGATTTAGTGGCACACATGCGAATCTGTTAGACTACCTACAATAAACTTATGTTTATTATGCCACTATAAAAAAATCTTTTCATTTAATGACATCAGAATTAGAGAAGACACAAGGATAAAACGGAAAAGATTCTAGATAGACCATTTCCGTATATTCTTTATTTATTAAAGAGAAAAAAAATATGTCTGCAATGAGGATCAGACACTGAATTCTTGGTTCGTTCTCAAGCCCAGTGTTCTGTATTGAACTGTTGGAGTTCAAGACTCCAGCAAAATGCATGGTGGATAGTGAATGACGTTCATCTTCTAAGTTTACCTGTCCCTAACACAAGTGAACTCTAAACAGTAGATTTACAGCCTGGGTTAGGGAGAGGGGTAGGGATGCATTTTCCCTCTGGCGTATGTTTCCCTCGGGCTTATGTTCACAATCATTACTTAAAGTGAGTAATAACTTCAAATTAGATGTGAAGTGTTTCCTGAATTGATCTAGTTTTCATCATACCACCATTGTATCATAACACCAGCTGTTTCATGTTAATGACTCTGATGACAGTTTTACAAGCCTCTTAGCCTCTTCGATGGCCTATCTATGGTAATGTGGGTTCTAAATATGTTTCCGCTGAAGCTAGGAAAATCAATACCAAATTAACTAAAAGTGTTTCAGTGTATGTCAGGAAATGATCAGACATGCAACAGTGGCTGCCTCGCCTCCAGTCTTTTCCATTTGAGCAAACACAAATTGATCTTTTTGAAAAACTAAAAAAAAACCAACTTCTCATCTGGCTGAACTAGGCAATCAGATGCCCACTTTCATTATTTACCTGAGAGCTCTGTTATTCAATTACAATGCAGGTAACTAAAAGTAATCGAGTAACTATAAGCATTACTCAATCATTCACGCATTCGAGCCTCGGTATCAGGTCATTGGCAAATACAGGCTTGTTTGTCCAGACTAGCTTGTTAATTGATTCGGAAATGTGAACTGCGTAACTCAGACATTGTCTACATATTTGGGACCATATTCATGGTTGTGTGAAATGGTACCCCAGGGATAAGAAAACATTGAGGACAAACAAAGAAAAAGGAGGTGATGTAGTTGGTTAGCAGGAAGAGGGCAGGAAGGTTGTTGAAGAGTGGGGAAATAACACTAAACAAGATCTGTCGAGGAGAAAATTGTGCTAAAGCTATATTTGAAAAAAAAACAACCCAAAAAACATTGATCTCATTCTGAATTACAGCAAATCCCCAGAAAAATTAAGTTAAAAGGAATTAGAGTCTTTAAAAGGCTCTAGACCAGTAACAAGTATGTAAACTACAGAATCTCAGTTATAATGTCGAAATGGAAAGAAATGAAAAAGCAAGTTCTGAGGGACAGGAAAAGAATGGAGAAAGAAAGAGAGAATGAATACAAGAAAAAAAAGAACACAATAATGTACCAAACTTATTGCTTCATAAATGATCCAGATATTTTGCCATTCTTTGTCTAGCATGTAAGTCACTATATCTTGCATGCATCATCATTCTAACTTTTTACTTCTTTTTCACACTCATACACTTGTCAAGCACTTACATATATACCATGTACATCAGTGTGTACTTACACTACGTACATTCCATCCATCCATCCATCCATCATCCATCCATCCATCCATCCATCCATTCATCCATCCATCCATCCACTCATATCATGAGCTGGAACATGCATTGCAAATGAAGTCTGCTAACATCAAAAGCAATGGACAGTAAGTAAATGGCAAATATGCTGAAGCACTGTGATCTGCTTTCCATCTCACTCATGAAAATACTCCCACTGCAAAGGGTATTAATACTTCTTCAATTCTTTTCACATGTAAATTTAATCAGATTATAGAGTTGTATAAGCACATAGTACTCTGTTCCTTCAGCCAGTCGCCTTGTGTGAATTCAGGAATGCATCAACTTCTCGACTTTGTTTACGAAATTTGCTGGATTCATGGGGTTCGATCACAGCCTCTAATCATGATAATGTCCTTATACCAACAATCAGCCTAATCTGAAGACATCATTATGCACTTGCATAACTGACTATCTGATTTCCTTAATGTGCAGAATTACACAACACTGCCTCTTATAGATTGCTTGAGGGTTCAGAGCAGGATTAAAGAAAAAGCACACGTAAGAGTTCCCAGACAATGATAATGACCTGGAACTGCCCCATGTTTGCTTTTTATTCCTTCACACGACCTGTAATCCTGAACCATGATCTTCATTGATGTCCCTTCAAAGTTTGCCAGAGTGTTTATTTGGGG